>NW_024121932.1:2607267-2766109 GCF_016745375.1 Pimephales promelas
ATCAATCTGCACATGTGAGGGATATTGGTTATGCTAATCTTTGTTCGCTCCTTTTAAGTTATCTTGAGTAAAACCGCAAAAAATTTCATGAAGCACATACAAAAGACCTGGACCGGAAGCGATGCGACCTGTTTTACAGAGAATGCGGAAGTATGTTGTCATAAAGCCTATTGGTTAATTGATTTGGATTTAGTGGTGTGTGTGTGTGTGTGTGTGTGATGGTTAGGTTTAGGGGTCTGATTAGTGTGTGTGTGTGTTATGTGTAGGTTTAGGGGTCTGGTTAGTGTGTGTGATGGGTAGCTTAGATGTCGTGTGTGGTAGTGTGTGTCAGTGTGTGTATATGTGTAACTTCTCATCTGAAGAGATGACGTTTCATGGCCAAAATAACCAATCGGAGGAGAGCCACTTCTAGCCAATCAGAGACAAAAAAGGCGGTACCTTCCTGGGAAAAGACATATCGCCTCCAGGACGCCACATCAGTCATGTGACTGAAAAAACGATGAATTATTTGAACTAAAGAGCGCTTTTTTTTGGTCCACAAAGGAACATGAGTGTAATTACATAATTACTTCATTTCATTTTATTGAAACTTATGTGTCATGTATTTACATATATTTGTAATTATACAGTTGCAATTTAGTACGTTTAAAATATATTAACTTTTCAATGCAATATCGAAATGTACACATTCAATACAATTAAGCACACTTATTTTTTCATTAAGCAGACAGTGTTCAGACCGGAGATGTGATAGAGAGATTGATTGATTGATTGATTGATTGATTGATTGATTGATTGACAAAAAGGGATAGAGACAGGTAGAAAGTGTGTGTGATGCACAGAAAATGAAGGGGCTGATATTGTGGGTGAGACAGAATAGTAAACTCACAAACACTTGTCAATTGTAAAATTACAGTGAAGAAGTCGTGGGCTTTTATTAAAAGAAAAGACAGCAGGGAGTGTTGATCTGTGAGCGCAAACTCCTGCTACACGTGCACACACACACACACACACACACACACACATACAAGCAGTGCACATCATTAAAAATCTGGGTCAATTCTATCAGCTTTCTTTATAAAATCACACAGTAGATGATCATCTAACAATAGCACATGCTAACACAGCTGCTTTCAGGTATGACGGCTTTGAATCTGTCTATTGAGCATGTATATGCGTGTGTTGTACACACCTCGACAGAGAAATACGCGCACACACACATGCCTCATAAGAGAAGCTTGTACAGCACAGTGCATCTTGGGAAATACATTATCTGATTTATGAAGTCAGGCACACAGAGAATAAAAAATAAATTAAAGGGGAGATAAAACAAAGTGCGTGCGTGTAAGAGAAAGACAGAGAACGAATAAAGAGAGGCGGTAAAATGATAAAGCCTCGCCGAATCTAGTTTTACTCAAACTCACAGTTTGTCTGTATAAAATAGAATTACAGATGTACAGATAATCAGTTTGACTGATGTTTTTCTGTTTTTGTTTTTTACTGTTATTCATTTTTTTTCAATAGGATCCAGGTAAATGGACTCAATTAATGCGTCTTTTGGATAATTAACTTTTAACATAACAGCCATTCATTCTCAAGTAAGTAAATTGCTTAGTTATAGTTTATTGATTTCCAAAATGCTTTTGCACAAATAATAATAACTTTGCCCCGAATATGACATAAATATGATGTAGACATAATTTATAATAATATTTATTAAAGGGGTGGTTCAGGATTTTGGACATCGGGCCTCATTTCCAAGTGAGCCTTGGTGTTATTTATCAGTGGAAACCAGTGTTATTAATCAGTGAGTTTTCAAAAAATTTTCTTCCAGTCGTTCCAGTTGCATAGTTTGCCGGTGCTAGGCTAGCCTGAGTCAATGGTAACTGCTAGCCTGCCATTAAAAACAGTTTTACCCTCTCCACAGTAGAGCCAGACCGATATATATCGGCAGGCCGATATTATCGGTAGATATTAGGCGTTTTTCAAACTATCGGTATTGGCAGTTATAATGGCTGATAAATGAATATTTCAAAAATAAAATAAAAACGGACGAAACACGCTTCAACCATGTCATGACAGTTGGAGTTGTATAGTTTGTCCACCAGTGGAGGGCACTCTACACCATCCCTGTTGGCAACACGTGAGTTGGTTACGAGACATACTGTACATTGCTTGAATAACAATTGAAAGAAAATCTCCATCAGTTATCTTTACTCAAATAAGCATGACAAAATCTGTGGCTATCATGTCCAGTTTTGCTGCTGTTAATTAAGCCGAGAGTGAAGCGGAATCAGCTAGTAATAGTTACGTTATGTTGTTACAGTGTAGTTGACTGACTGTCCTTTTAACTTTTGTCAATGTGACTGAAGTATTTCTTTAATAGCGCGTGACAGTTATAGCAATGAGACGTATCATCCCTCCTTGGCCTGTTATATTAAAAATGTATATTTTACAATTTACGTTATCCATTGCTAAATTATGGCTCATCATAGACTAGCTAACCACAAAGCTAGCTAATGCCACTTTCATCAGTGGAAGACC
Source organism: Pimephales promelas (assembly GCF_016745375.1). The sequence continues at coordinate 2,609,812 of NW_024121932.1, forward strand.
GTTAACATTAACATTAATGAGCTTTGGTTCCTCTGCTCTGTTGCGACAATAAAAGAAACAAGTTTCTTTTTAAAATGCATTATCATATTATTTTATTTAAAATAATATATATCATATTATTTTATTTTATTTAAAGCGTGTTTCTGAAATAAATAAATAAATAAAATATCGGCCGATATATCGGAATATCGAGTATTTTAAAACCAACAAATATTTGTATCGGTATTGGCCTTCAAAATCCTTTATCGGTCGGGCTCTACTTCACAGTACACCAAAAGCACATAAATTAACGCCAGACTATCGATGTAAATGTCTGTTAAGAGAATAATGTAAAAAATCAAGTGGATAAAACAGTTTTTAATGGCAGGCTAGCAGTTACCATTGACTCGCGCTAGCCTAGCACTGGCGAACCATGCAAAATGTTTGAAAACTGTCTCCACTGATAAATAACACTAAGGCTAACTTGGCTAATTTTAAATCGAAATCAATCGAAATTAATTCAGAATCGTTGATACTGCCATGCCCCCATCTCACGTCCGTTCGGCTTGCCAAGTGGAAAAAACACGCCGTGTTGAAGTACTGCGAGTCTATGGTCAACCTCCTCTAACTTAGCTACAGCCATTTAAAAGATAGCATGGCAACTGCAGATACAGGAGACCCATCAACAAAAATTGAAACCCCTCCTCTTTCATTGAAGTCGCAGGTTTGGAAGTTTTTTGGATTTCCATGTTGACAACGTTCGCGCTTCAAAAAAGCCACAGTTTGCAGACATCCCAAGTTTCGCAGATATTCTCAAGTTTCGCGGATGTTCTCCCATATATTGATAGCGGCTCCCTGATGCACAAAAATTAGTTAAAATCTAAAAATCGCGCGGCAGAAAGGGAGAGCGAGAGACCTTGCGTGTGTGCCTCATGAAGTGCATGTAAGACATCCTGATTGGCCAATTGATAAAAATCGAGAATTGAATCGAACCGTGACCTTAGAGTCGAAAATGTAATCCAATCGAGGATAATTATATATATATATATATATATATATATGTATGTATGTGTGTGTGTGTGTGTTAAAATATGACATCTCTTTGACTTGCTAGTTGATACTAACATCCTCTTACATATTCTTCAAAAATGTTATGTACATTTTGGGAAGTCCCGCACCTTTCCTCGAAAGCTCTGATTATCAAGCTGGCACCTCAACTCTCCCGATGGACAGGTAAAAACCTCCAGCATCCAATCAAATCGAACATGTGCAACATGCATGTTTAGCAGCTTCTGCATGACCAATTCCAGTATGTAATGTGCAATGCTTGGCACTGGGTGCAGTTCTGTCAGATATATTGCATTATCCCATTAAGTTGCTATAAAGTGTCTACAACAAAACTCATTTGATGCCACAGACCTTGTGCAGTTTGGAAAATTCAGTGACTAGTTATTCTTCTGGGTTTGTGCAGGTCAAATTGTACATCTTAAACCTTTCAGACACACATATAGAGTCCACTAATTCTGTTCTGACTGATCGCCTGACTCTTTGCTCCCTCCAGTAAAGGGGTTTAATGTTACCCTCTTCCCCAGGATCACATTACAGCTCCGTTCTTACAGGCCTCCGTTCTTACGCTGCCACTCATTCTATTCCCCTATATTAATCCAATGTTTCTTCTCTCCCTTGTAATATTATTGGACAGAATATTCTGAGAGAAAACATCTGACTTGACTTCAACATCTGCACACACATGCACGCTCGCACACAAACACACTCTGACCCCTGACACGCTAAAGCTATAGTTGGATTAAGGAGGAGAATGTTACAAGGAAACCTTCAACCCCCAAATCCACTGAAACCCAACCCTCTGACACACTTAGTGTGCATTGTGCGACTGACAGCATGTTGTGTGTGTCTGAGTCAGCTTTTGTTTATATTGCAGGGACCAAATGTCCCCAAAATGATAGTAAAACCTGAAATCACCTACATTCTGAGGATCTCCCAACGGCTCCCATGAGAAAAACAGCTTAATTAACATACTAAATAATGAAAATATAAAAACACAATGTTTTCTGGGAGAGCTAAGTTTTAAAGCAGCAGGGTATACAAATATCATTTTTGCATGCTTGTGTGCATATGTGCATGTATTTACATGCTTGTACTGTATGTGCATGTGCAAATGTATAGTGTCCGTGTATTTGCATGTTTCCAAATGTGCATACGTGTGCTTTTTTGCATGGATGTATGTGCGCTTGCATGTGTGCATGTTTGCATGTGTGTTTGTGCATGCATGAGTGAATGCATGTGTGTTTCCGCTGTCTACGAGACACGGTTTTAATATTATAATCCGGGATCAGGTTTCCTCACTAATGAGTTTTGTCCATGTTTTAGCCATGACCGTGGTCCAATAATGCATGTGGCAAAGATGCAAAACTAGCATGTTTAAATCCTTTTCAGACAATCCCATCCTCCTGCCCCATATAAACACACACACACACACACGGCCAACTGTTCCAGCAGGTGGCCCACATCACTAAGCTCCTAGAGCAATTATCCGCGCTGGAATCCCGTCGCTGCGACAACAATCAGCATGGAGCTAGATCCCTGTCACAGCGTCCATATAGCAGCCTGTTAAACCAACCAACTGGGACATTACATCACCGTTACACTGGAACTTTACCTAGCACCATCCCCATCCCATGCAGTCTGTAGAGTACAACGTCAGTATTGTAAAATCGGTTAATCTGTCTTACTCTTTGTCGTCTCTGTGGATTTATACACCTTTAGACCTTCTATTGTAAGTGTGTGTGTGTGTGAGTGAGTTATAGCGGTCTTTAAGAAACTGAGAACACAATGTGAGCCCCATTTGGTTTACGAGAACATCACTAAGAATACAACACTCTGAGGAATAGTTTACTTCTGTTCAGCCTTTAGTCTGTTCTCCATGACTGTAGTCAACATGGGCTGATTCCTGACTGAGCTGGAACGTCATGACATCCCCAGATGGACTTATTTCAGAGATAAAATGTGTTGAACGGAGCTGACAGCACTGCAGTCTTATTGGTCGCTAAAAGTCTAATTCAATTATTATATTACACAAAATATTTAATCAACAAATATGAAAGGGGTGTGGGTTGTGAACTTGCATCAATAGCACATAACAGTATCTTAGAAGGCACAATCATTTTTTGCTTTATATTTAGAGCAACATGCATGCTGAGAGCACAGTTATGATTTCTTAAAATGCAGCTCACTAGGATTTCCAGCAGAGCTTAAAAGAGCTCTTTTTTTTTAATGTTATGAGTTTCCTGCACTGCTAAATCTTCAGCAGTATTAAAATAAAATAAAATACCAGAGTTGAATGTGAGTTTGCAGTTTGAATGCATTGTAATAGCATAAAACAAATCTTTCTATTGATGCTTGAAGGACAAATGATTCGTTTGAGCTGATTCTTTTAATGAATCCTTCATGAAGACTCACAAACTTATAGAAGTTACTAAATATAGATATATTTTATTATTATTATGATTTATTATAGATGTGTTAATGTAAGTTTGGAGCGAGCCGGATTATTTTTAAGTATAGAAATATACAGTACATTTATCTGATTTAAAGGGTTAGTTCACCCAAAAATGAAAATTCTGTCAGTATTTATTCACCCTCATGTTGTTCCAACCCCGTAAGACCTTCGTTCATCTTCGGAACACAAATTAAGATATTTAAGATATTAAGCTCCTGCATTCAGTCCATAGGCTTCTTGAGGGACTGGCTCTTGCTGTCCCCGAAAAGTCATTAAAGACATCGTTAAAATAGTCCAAGTGACTACAGGGGCTCAATCTTAAGTTTATCAAACGACGAGAACACTTTTGTGCGCAAAAAAACAACAAAAATAACGACTTTATTTCAACTATTTACTTCCTTCTCCATAAGCCTATAGTCCGTTAACGTAGTGTGATTGCGTAGAGCTACGTCACACGTAGGCTCACTATTGGTCGACGCTGGTCATGTGTGTGTGATGCTTGTGACGTACAATAACAGAAGCTTACGCTATTAAACTAGTAACCTGACTCGCGCAGAGGGAGAAATAAACGAATAGTTGAAATAAAGTCGTTATTTTTGTTGTTGTTTTTGCGCACAAAAGTGTTCTCGTCGTTTGATAAACTTAAGATTGAGCCCCTGTAGTCACTTGGACTATTTTAACGATGTCTTTAATGACTTTTCAAGGACAGCAAGAGCCAGTCCCTCAAGAAGCCTATGGACTGTATGCAGGAGCGATCTTAATATCTTAAATATCTTCATTTGTGTTCCGAAGATGAACGAAAGTCTTACGGGGTTGGAACAACATGAGGGTGAGTAAATACTGACAGAATTTTCATTTTTGGGTGAACTAACCCTTTAAATAAAGAGCATATAGCAGACAATAAAAATAATGAATTAGCAAACAGATCTGCAAAAAGTGGCGCTCACCTGGTGTTTCGGCACAGGTGCGCCTCATGATTAAGTGTAAATATAGCCAAAGGAAAAAACACTGAAATTGCATGACAAAATACACGAGATGGCAAACCCTAAAAGGCTGTTCTTTAATAAAAGTTCTGGAGCGTCGGAAAGGGCTTGCAAACACATTCATCTTTTCCAAATGAAAAAAACATGAGGTCAAAGCTTTGGAAACTTTCTTTATAAGTTCTTCACATTAGTATTGTGGGTATTAAGATAAACTGTTCTATAATCTCATACAACCTAACATGTAATCAATCTTCTTTTCTTTCTTTCTTTTTTTTTGTTATAGATATTATGAAATTCAAGGATTGCAGATTAAATATGTGATTGGAACATTTCTGCTGTTGCTGCATTTCAAATATTACTCGGAGAAAGCTATTTTACATTCGATGTAATGTGTGATTTATGCTATGGATGAATTGTTTATAATGATAATTATTTTTTTAAATTGATTAAAATCGTATTGCAGTTGAGGCAGTGTATTGCACGGATTTTTACCATGGTTAATAGATACTTTCCAATGTTGTATCTAACTAGACCATGGTAAAATCACTGTAGTGTTTCCTTCAGATGTGTATTGCATTAAACTGCATTAGTTTAGAACAAAGAATATGGAGAAAAAAAAATATGGCATAGAAAACATTTCCATATTTTCTATACCAAGTACTCCAATAAAGCATGTAATAATGCCCGCAAGCCTTTATTCTAGATCTCCAGAACTCTTAAAAGTGTTCTCTCTGGTTTATAGTTTAGTTTCTCTAAAGCTGTATTGGTCAAATTGAATGTCTGTGCGCTGACACCACTGAGATCAGAGTGAGGCGACAGATTCATCCTATTAAAGTAATACACCAGCTGTCTATTGTCTTTCACTGTCTTTTCACTCACTTCTTTCCCTTTGTGTCTGTGCTACTCTCTTTCTACAGTATGTATGAATACTGTGCACAGTAAGCACATTTTCTGTGCACTGAAAACCCAAATGACCACTTTAGCCCATGCAGTGTATATACAATTTTATGAAAAAACAAAGGTTTAATGGGATTTTATGTAGAGACCTTGGGGTTTTAGACTATTCAAGGACAAATGTATTTTTTTACTGACAAAGTGTAATGAGCTGTTTAATTCAGAAAAATATTATTATCATTAAATTAATGCTGCAGTCCGTAGCTTTTTTCAAAATACAATTATTTTTAATCAATTATCCAAAATACATATTTGAGAAAATACAAAACTAGGGAGTGTTCAACACTCTCTGCTCTTCTTAGCTCGATTCAAAGCGGTAAGTTTGTAATATTGTTCTTAATTCCAGTGGTACTGGTGGTATTACGCGGGAGATTCGAGAAAAAAAAAAGAGACCGCAACCGGAACTATGTGAAAACAAGGATAATATCGTAAGGACATTACATGTAGTCACGCAAAGCTTGCTTACGTTGTTAACATTAACAATTTAAGAACAAAGTATATTTTTTCACGGTTTTGCGTAATATAACTTATAAGCGATTGTTAGATTTAATCAGCGCGATTTACTGCAATTTTAGAACCAGAACAAAAGTGGATGTTTCTTACTAGTTCAGATGACATTTTCCGGTGAAAATGATTATGTTGGTCATTATACTTCCAAAAAGAATAATCTGTGATTCTGAATGCCTGTATCCACAACGGCGCGTCTCACAGTCTCCTCAAACATTGTGTTCATTAGCGCTGTGCCGTGCCGAGGGTGTCGAAGTACAGCTCACGTAAAGTTGATAATTCCACGAATGACTGCAATTGCAGATTTCGAACAGAGATGGCGACAAAGAGAAAAAACGCCGGACTGCAGCTTTAACAAAAAAAAATTTAACAAAAAAATTAACTAAATCAACAAAATGATCCCATGATCTTTAAGATGTCAGTTTAAAATACATTCTAATTCATAACATCTTAAAGACATCTTCTAAACATCTATTTGACATCTGACAGGAAACGTCCTATAGATGTATTGCAGATGAGCAAACACTCTAAAAAATACGTCTTCCAGATGTAAACATACACATCAAATATATCTCTGTGATGTACGTGTGCTATCAGGGTGTCTACTGAATGCGCTAGGGATGTAACGGTAAATGTATTCGTATTGGACCGCATCGGTTCGAGGCTTCCGGTTCGGTACGCATACAAACCGAAAGATTCCTTGGACCATTTTTCCTGCCGACAAAATTCGTGCTGGCGCGGCCACCAAATGGCAAGCGTAATGAAAGCAGAACGAAACTTGGTTACTCATTATGGCTACGTCCACATTAATCCGGATACATTTGAAAACGGGGTCCACACTCCGTTCACACTAGCGTTTTCAGCAGTTTTCCGGCGTTTCAGTGTGGATGAGAAACTTCTAAATTCACTTTACTGCGCATGCGTGAAACTTCACAAAAGTTCGGTATCAGTTCGGACCAGCAACATCTGTGCAGCGCGAGCCAATCTCGATCAAGCGACACTGTTACTACACAGCGCAAAGAGATCCAGTAAAGAAAACATTTGAATTCGCCACTGAAGTAATAACATCGCTGCGAGATCTAATGAGAAGCATTCACATTTCTCCGTTATTAACCGTAGATCTCTATTAGATCAAACATCGCAGACGTGGAAACCAGGAGAAACATTGTGCCGTGAATGAACTAGTAATACTTTACGTCCACAGACCAGCAACATTCACCATGGATTTAATATAGTAACATTAACTGTAACTAGTGAAATGCTTTCAAGTACTTCACACATCTTTTTCCAGCACTTCAAAACTCAAATATTATATAGATAAATATATATTTAAATGTTATTTTCAATGTGATGACCAAAACATTGTTTGTTCATAGTTCAAAATTGACTCCCATTAATAAACCTGAAAGTTTCAAGAAACTTCAGGAAAACTCAAACCTATTTAAAAATATTTTTTTCTTTTAACAAATAGGATCGAAAAAGCTGTATCGAAAAAGTAACAAACTGTGACTTTAAAACCGAGGTACGTACCGAACCGTGATTTTTGTGTACCGTTACACCCCTAGAACCCGCACTTAATAACCTCACCGGAATTGCTAGGTCATCCGGCTACTTTTCACCTACTAAACACCATGGATTCAGACATACTACTCTGTTGGTATACTATTTTCGCATACGACAAAGCAGGAAAGTATTCGATTTCGGACACAGGGATAGTGTATCGCATAATGCAGTGTGTTCACCTTGTTTTTTGTGCATTATTGAATGCTAAAAAATATTAAGCATGCAACGTAGTGAGATCCAACTTTGTGAAATGGGATATTGCCTAGTGTTTCACTTGCTATTTTTAAAAAGTAGGCAGTATACAGTAAGTTTAGTAAGTAATAAGTTAGTATTCTATTCTGAACATAGGCATTGTCTCATTGTTTTCTATATTCTGTCAAATCTCTTCTCCCTTCTTCCTGTTTTCCTCTTTCTTCTTCACTTCTCTCTCTCTCTCTCCTCTCTCTCTCTTTCTATTTATAGAATTGGCTCATTTGTGCCTCTAAATCAGAGAGCTCTGTTGTGTAGCACGAGGTTTTTCTACTTACACACACAACATATGTTGTTCGCACATTAACACATCTCATTGTTTCATGTGCCTTGAGGTTCTGCACTTATAGAGAGGTGTATGCATGAACAACAGCTTATTGAGTGTGTGCATGTGTGCATGTTTTTTTTCCGCTGAACTAGCTGTGATTCCTCATCATTAGGGATCTCTCTCTCTCCTTTTTTCTTTCCTGATATGAACAACTCAGAAACCACTTGAAAGAAAACTATGCCACAGGGTCCAAATTGAAACTTTTGTATAACTGGGCATGAAACATTTTGTGCATGACTATGGACTCATTAAGCTGTTTTCCATTATTGTGATAAATAGTGCAGGTCATTATCACAATTGAATTGCAGCATCATATACTGTACAAAACAAGCCAGATGTCACATAAACATGAAGAGACATTTTGATTTGGCTTCATGTAAGAAATATTTCTAAAGAAAAAAAAAGTAAAAGGTAAAAGTGTTTTGAGTCATGACAGATGTTTGCTTTAGTAGACAATTTGATTTGCACGTATTAAATTGTAGTTTAATTTACCAGTAACCCTGAAAAGGACATTTTTACTCGCATGTATGCAGCTCAGTGAGTGGCAGAAGAATGCACAAACTTGAATATTATAAAGATACTTTGAAAATTTGGATTCCTACTTAAACCAGGAGGGGAAAAACTAACACACACAAACGCACAAAGCATTCAACTAGCACAAAACACACACAAACTCACACTGACATGGAAAAGACCAACTGTTGTGAGATGCCAGATATTATTACAATCAGCATAAAATATCATTTGCAACTCATTTGCCTAATCTGACATATTTCTGATTGAAACAGTATGTTGTGCAAAGATAAAAATGTAGAACTTATATTCATTGGGGTGATTAGTTTCTTTATATGACAGATGGTTATAATATGCTAGTACTCAGTGACATCAGACAAAAAGGAAAGTCGTTTAAAAGAAATCATATATTATAGGGTCATTAAAACATAGATTATTGGCCAAAAGTGATGCCCGAATGGGATATTTGTTTTTAACGACCCTACAACCTTGATTAAACCATCATAATACAAGGAAAATGTATACACTCCCACTTTTTATAACTTTTTATCTCTAATTATAGTGTTTTTTATTGTCTTACTTCATCCTTGTGTGTGTGTTAGCCAAGTTTTCATGAGCAAACATGGGCAGTGTTCATCTAGCTGAAGTTTAGAAAATTGTGAAAGTTCACAACAAGAAATTTTTTGCATTTAAAGGACAACTCCGGCACAAAATGAACCTTCTACTGTAATTACACATTGATACCTAGTCGACCGTTCTCTGTGATTTGTTTTCATGATAATCGAATGTTAAGAGTTTTATCTCTAAAAAAAAGTTTAGCGTATACGCTAGTATATGGGGCATTTAATGAGTAAAAAGAAATCGCAGTTTATAGCACTAACAAGGCTCAAAATAGCCCCACACTCACACAGTAACATAATGAGGGTCCATACATGCAAAACGAATCATTGAGAACTTTGTAAGTGTACAGACCGTTTAATAAGAAGATATTTTATAAAAACAGTTCACTTTGTGTATACAGACAGGAGCCATCTTGGAAAACAGTCACGAACCACGAATGAAGTGCTGAGTGAGCTGAACTGTATGAAGTTCAGCAAACTTCTGAACTGTATGAACGGCGTTCGTGGTTTGACTTGTCGTGACTGTTTTCCAAGATGGCTCCTGTCTCTATACACGAAGTGAACTGTCTTTATAAAATATCTTCTTATTAAACGATCTGTACACTTACAAAGTTCTCAATACTTCGTTTTGCATGTATGGACTCTCATTATGTTACTGAGTTAGTGTGGGGCTATTTTGAGCCTTGTTAGTGGTATAAACTAGCGATTTCTTTTTACTCAATAAATGCCCCCATATACTAGCCTTATACGCTAAACAGTTTTTAGAGATAAAACTCTTTACATTCGATTATCATGAAAACAAATCTCAGAGAACGGTCGACTAGGTACCAATATGTAATTAGACCAAAGGTTCATTTTGCGCCGGAGTTCTCATTTAAAGGTGCCATATGTAATAATTGAGGTAAAAATATCCAAAAAATGAGCTACAAGCATCAAAAGAATGAGAAGAAATAAGTGCAATGATGTAATTAAAAAACTGACAAGTTATAGTGCTGCCGAGATATAAACCTAAATTAGCATGCTAAATTACTAGCCCCGGCCCGGCAGGTGTCGTAATACCAGTTCCGGCCATGGGAGGCGGTATGCGGGCGGGCAACGTTACCACCAGCCAAACTGCAATAGACGAGTGAGTCGCGCTCGCGCCAGCTGTGTGTGTACTTAAACCTGATGTCAGTCGTGTGGAAATACAGCCCACTACTACATCTCAGTTCAGGGAAGAGTTCAAAAAATGATTGGTCGATATCACGCATGAGGAATACATTTTGGTAAGTTGTAGCTTACTGTATCTTTCAACAGTGTTCGTGTTCTTTCCATTAGCTAGTAGAGACGATCGGTTCACGTGCGCTAGGGATCTGTCGTCTAACATTTACAAGCGCCAAAACGGTATTTATTGTTTGAATTGCATAATAAAATTGACAGAATCTGAGAGCTTAACTAACCTGCTTGCTAAGTGTTAATTGCGTGTGTCTCACGATGAATTCGTGAGAATTGTCAGCTCTGAATGGCGCTAGGTTGATCAACATCAGCGAATGCTGTCTGTCAAATTAATTCAAACTAACAATAAAAGTGTAATATGAACAAAAGGAATACCGTAAACTTAAAATAATAGCCCGCAAGCTTTTATTTTCCCATATCGTCGAAATGCACCAGCTTGTTTTTGAGACAGGCGTCTATGAGACGGTCTTCATCATTTAGTGTTGAGATTTTGTTCATTGAGTCTCTGATCTCTAAAAATCTCCAAATGCTCCTCGTGAAACTGCGGTCTTCCGACCTTTTACTATCGTGTCAATTGATTTGAATAATATGCGGAGAAAGAGAGCAAAACAGCTCGCTTGTGTTGTTTGAAGACGTGAGTGCGCGTGGCCGCGGCACAACACATTTTCTGGAGGTATACTGCCCCCATCTGTTATGGAATATGGAATATTTTTTGATTTTTAGTTCCAGATGGCACCTTTAATAGATGCTCTTTTTGTGCTGAAACTTACTATATTTGTTTTTTTATAACACAAACTATATTTCAAAAAATCCCCTTTTATAAAGTTCAATGCAGCAATTTTAACCAGGCTGTCGGTTAACTGTTCTCGGTTTCCACCCCGCATCTGCGTTAGTCATTTTCTTGGAAGGAGAGATGCTAGGGAGGATCCCGTCTGTTGTAAAGTGCTGACTGTGCCAGCCTGCCCGACCTCGTCATGTCTAGAATGTAAAAGGAAAATGTTCGGGCGCGCTGTTGATGTCTGCTTGCGGGACCATTAAGGGCCCCATCAATATTAAAGAGCTTGGGACGACCTGAGGAACATTCCAGAGGCCAGTCCATTAACGGACAACTCCAGCACAACAATTCGAGACTCAGAGGCTTGTGTATGTGTGAGTGTGTGTGTGTGTGTGTGTTAGCTTTTCCCCTCCTGGTTTAAGTAAGAATACTTTGCAGAGTAACTTTACATGCCACAATATTTAAACAAATCCATCTAGGGTTTAAAGGGATAGTTCACCCCAAAAATTATAATTCTGTCATGATTTACAAACGATAAAACACAAAAGGAGATGTTTTGCAAAATTCATTTCCATGCAGTGAGAGTAAATTTGGACCAATGCTGTTAAGCTTAAAAAGCACTTTAAAAGTAGTCATAAAAACAATTTTAGCACCATATTCCAACTCGTGTAAGTCTGGAACAACATGAGGGTTAGTAAATGATGACAGAATTATGATTTTGGATGAATAATCCCTTTAAAATTAGTTGTCCAATTGATTTTAAGATGTTTTATTTGTTTTTTTTATGTTGCACAGCACTTTGGTTTCAACATCTGTTGTTTTTAAAAATGTGGTTTATAAATTAATAAGCTAAATTGTGTTTGTGTGTGTGTGTGTGTGTGTGTGTGTGTTAGCTTTTCCCCTCCTGGTTTAAGTAATCCAAATTTTCAAAGTATCATTGCATGCCACAATATTCAAACAAATCCATCTAGTGTTTAAAGGAATAGTTCAGCCAAAAATTGTAATTCTGATATGATTTACATACCATAAAATACAAAAGGAGATGTTTTGTAGAATGTTCACACTGTACTTTTCCATGCAGTGACAGTAAATTTGGATCAAATGCTATCAGTTTTTGTTAATGCTTCCTTTTACAGTACAGTACTTACAGTGTACTTACCTAGAAAGTACTGGCTAATATAAGTTATGGCTCTTTCAGACTGCACGATTTTCAAAGTAGTCGGGTCGCTGCTCTTTTCACACTGCGTGACTATCTTGGCCAGCATTCAGTCGCTGCTGTGTTCACACTGGACGATGGATCGGCGACAGAAGGTTTCACACTGCATGACTTTAGAAAAATCGCCGACAGACTCTGTCTAGCACGCTGCACGCAAACTACATTTCACAACAAACACGCGTGAGATATGAAAAGGAAATAACGCGCGACATCACACGTGCAAGACCGGAGTTCTCACGTGAGACTTTTTTTTCGACCCGGTTGTGGTACAGCTGGTGAAACAGACACGAGTGCTCCTGCCAAATTTCTACTAATTTTTCTTCCATTTATTGTGTCCAAATAGACCGAGAAGAAGCTTTTTTTGTTGAAACAATGCCATATCATGTTGATATGTGATCTATAACTCCTCCCCGAACTCCCTGCTGCTCTGTATCTTGCTCTCTCACTGGCTGCCGGTGATCGCCGATGGAGTTTTCAGTCAAAACACTTTTCACACAGCAGGATTTTGAATCGCCGACAGGTCCAGATATTTAGCATGCCAAATATCTCACGGGCGTCGGCGACTTGTCGGTGATTCTCTCAGTTCGCGTCTTTGTTCATTCACACTGCGTGATTGTCACTCGCGTAAACGAGCGCCGATTTGCCTGTGATTTCGGGCATTTGTCGGCGATTTCTCAAAACCTGTCGGCGAGCCAAAATCGTGGCTAAAATCATGCAGTCTGAACTCGGCATTAAGTACATGGAACAGGGGTAAGTTTAGGGGTAGGTTCAGGGTTAGTACTAGTTATTACCCAGTAATTGTAGTTACTAAAATAAGTACATAGTATTTATATGGGTAACTGGACTGTAAAAGGAAGCATTACCCAGTTTTTTAACAAAAATTACCAAAACGCATCATAAAAGTATAATAAAAACAGTGACATACAATTTGAGCACCATGTTCCAACTCATGTGAGTTTGAATTGGGGTCAGTAAATGATGACAGAATTGAATTATATCCCTTTAAATTGTGTGTGTGTGTGTGTGTGTGTGTGTGTGTCCTTTTCCAGTCCGGGTTTAAATAAGAATCCAAATTTTCAGAGTAACTTTGCATGCCACAATTCAAACAAATCTATCTATGGAGGTTTAAAGCAATAGTTCATAAATTTGTCATGATTTACATCAAACAAAAAAATGTTCCAAGTAATGAAAGACAAATTCTGTCAATATTAAAAAAAGCTTAAAAATCACCATAAAAGTTGCCGTGCATACAATTTAAAAGTCACTACACTCCAGTGTGTGTGGGAGAGAGAGAGAGAGAGAGAGAGAGAGAGAGAGTATGAGAATATGGGTCTCCTTTAACCTAACATTAAACACATCATTAACTGTTAAGTGTATGAGAGCAGTGTCAATTTCCGGCTCTCACTGAAGACCAATAACTGTCTGTTTCTTTTCTTTTCTGCAGAGTCCCGTCAGCAGCTTCATTGTGAAGTCTCAATTCCTTCCTAATCACAACGGTACAAAACTTGTGTGTGTGTCTGTGTACGACACTGCAGTGTCTGGATAATTTGATCAGTGTTGAATTACCTATTTTCCCTTGACACTAGTATTTATTCATGCTCTTGTTCTCCCTGTGCCAGAAAGAAAGAACAACCTTGAAACCACCCGGAAACAACTGCATAGCAACACCTTGGCAACCACCCGCAATATATTATTTCAATCTCTTTTACAAACAGAACTCATTGACTGATTGAATATCTTTTTGATTCTAAATCTTTTCATCATAATCCCAATGTAGGTGCAGCAAGTGACCTCCTTGCCCTTGAGAATAACCTGCTGACCTGCTGTTAGGGAGGCGAAATTCGACATCCTCCCGGTCCTCTGTGAGCCTGACTCTGCCAACTAACCCACGTGGGTAAACAACACCTCGGCCTTCTGCTCTCCACGCATGCTGACCTCAGCTGCATTTTTTCTGCTGCGGTTGGTGACCTGCAAGGCAGATCCTGCTCAAATTAACGCTGCTTCAAAACCTCCGCCCACATGATGGGCACAGGTTGGCACCCTTCTGCGAGCCCTGCTTAGTTTGACCACGGTGGTCAAAAAATGGATCGGGGAACAAACCGGAAACATCTGTTTGAGCTCCGTCCCATCCCAGGTACTGAGGCTGCACTTACATTACATGGTTCAAGTGACCCAATTCCGATTTTTTTCCTCCCATGTGGCACAGATCAGATTTGAACCATGAACGTATAAGAAAGAAAAAAGCACACGGATATTCTCGGATTAGTTTCAGGCCTCATTCATATGTGGAAATAAATCTGATATGAATCAGATATGTATATTTGCTTCTGCCATGTAAGCAGACAGACTGGGTATTCACCTATCAATGTTAGTCCACGATCACATGACTCTTTTCAGAGCCCAGGCTGCAACAAAGGCTCTACTCTTTTTTTTTTCACCTTACACTTTTAAAAAAACTTTTGCTGATAATTTACTCACCCCCATGTCATCCAAGATGTTCATGTCTTTCTTTTAAGGTTTTTGATTAAAACATTCCAGGATTTTCTCCATATAATTGACTTCAATGGGAACCAAACGGTTCAAGTTCCAAATGAGAGTTTCAGTGCAGCTTCAAAGGGCTTTAAACGACGACACCAGACGATGAATAAGGGTCTTATCTAGCGAAACGATCGGTCATTTAAAAAATAAATTAAAAAGTTTAAGTTTTATAAGCACGAATGGTCACCTTGCTCTGTTCTGTGTGACTCTCCTGTTCAAACTCGTTCATCAAAATGAACAAATCTTTTTTCGAGTCATGACTCGAAGGGTCCTAGATAAGACCCTTATTCAACAACTGGTGTCGTTTAAAGCCCTTTGAAGCTGCACTGAAACTCTCATTTGGACCTTGAACCGTTTGGTTCCCAATGAAGTGCATTATATGGAGAAAATCCTGGCATGTTTTCATCAGAAACCTTAATTTCTTTTCGACTGAAGAAAGAAAAATATGGATGACATGGGGGTGAGTAAATTATCAGCAAAAGTTTTTTTTTAAAAGTGAACTACTCCTTTAAGAGAACGATGTTCTGCTGACTTTGGTGCGTAACGCAAAAAAATCGCATCATTTTTTATTTCCTTTTCGGCCTAAGCTTTTCCAGGTCAGCCTTGGGTTGTTTTGCCAAGTTTATTGTGTAAATGCAGATATCAAATATGGGTCACTTTCAATAGAAGATGTAATCTGGTCGACAAATCGGAAACTGGGCATCAAAACCTGCAGTGTAAATATGGCCTAATTGACACTTTGATTAGTGTACTACTTCTTTATGTATAGTTCATAAGTCAACCCCACACACTTTTTGGGCAGAATCCAACACTGTAAAATATATATATATATTTTTTTAAATTATCAAAATTTCTAAATTTCATGTTAAATTCAATGTGTTGCTTGCAGTTTCGTTGTCATTAATAGTGAAATGTGCAAACTCAATGCATTAGCAGTTAACCAAATGAACAAGTCCAACTGGTGAGCAGTAATCTTAATGTGTTGAGCGCCCACTTCCTTGCTTATAGGAAAGCCCGTTACGGCTACTGGGAAAGCGTTACTTAATTAACTGTCTTTGTCAGGCTAATGAGCGGAAGAGGCAGGCAGGAAGAAACACATCACTGTCAAGCCTGCTGACCATGTGACACGTAAACTCTGAACTTCTGGTTGTGAGCAGCAGGAATTAGCATGCTGTATATTTATATCACACCCTACTTCCCTATTTCACACACTATCTGTCCTAAATAGTAGGCAGAAGTAGAATTAGTATGTCCCCTGATCATGGCATGGCATGGCATGACAAAAGCAGGCCAAAGTTGCCCGGGTGGTCTACTATTTCAAGTTGTTTTTGAATATGTCAATATGATATTTTTTGGGGTAATATTGATATAATGTATGGGCTGTTATTTTTACTGTTACTGATTTCTCAGAACACCTCCACTACCATTCATAAGTCTGAGATCAGTAAGATTTTTTCAATGAAGTCTCTTCTGCTCACCAAGGCTGCATTTAATTGATCAAAAATACAGTAAAAAGTACATTTGTGAAATATTAGTACAATTTAAAGCTACACTGTGTGATTTTTACCCCCATCTAGTGGTGAAAAGGTATATGACCATCCAGTGAATATACGTTTCTGTTCCTCTCAATTCCGATTTTGTTTTAACTCCTACGGTGGCCAATGTAGTCCAAGATTAACAGTTCGACCTCGTCCATGAGTGTTAACTCAAACGTAAACGCGAAAGGCGAAGCTTGAATTAACGGGTATGTCCCTCTTTGGCTAATGTACTTTCAAGATGGAGGGGCAACATTAGAACCCCTTACCTGTATGTATTTTCAATGGCATATTATACACTCACGAGAATACTTTATTACTTGAATGAGGTAAATATACATTAATGAGCACATATTTTTTTAAAAGAACTAAGTGTTTTAGCTAAGAATAAACTAAAAGAGTTACACAGTGTAGCTTTAAAATAACGGTTTTCTATGTGAATATATTTTCAAATTTAATTTATTCCCGTGAATTACTTTAGAGTAATTCGTAATTAGTCTTCAGAGTGACATGATCCTTCAGAAATCATCAAAAAAACATTTATGATTATTATCAATGTTGAAAACAGTTTCGTATTTTTGTGGAAACCGTGATACGGGATTCTTTGATGGATAGAAAGTTCAAAAGAACAGCGTTTATTTGAAATGGAATCTTTTGTAACATTCTAAATTTGTCACTTTTGATCAATTCAATGCATCCAGGCGGAATACTTTTTTTTTTCCCAAAAAATCTTTTAGACGGTAGAGTATATCTGTCATGGGAATTGTTATGTGCAGTGTTGTGCAAGTTACTTCCAAACTGTAATACATTAGGTATTACTTGTTACTGTTATTTAAAAGTAATTCATTACCTTACAATATTACTGTCCCAGAATTGTAATGCGTTACATTACTCATGTATTACTTTTGAGTTACTTTCACCAAAATAACTAAGTAGAACTTAACTTTTGGGCTGTAACGATATGCAATATGAAACCGAAATCGCGATTCGCCACACGACTCAGATCCACGAACCTACAGAATCGTGACGCACCTCTTCCAACTCCAGCGTTATTCTCCTTACCGTCCAGATCCAATGCTGCCTTATCTTTAAATTAGGCTATTAGTATTATTTGAAGTTAACATTATAAAATACGTAGACCTACACCACAAAACTAGTTGAGGATAAATTATTTAAAATTGGGGAAGTCCAGCATTATGGACATGACATTTGCAGTCAAAACCTGAAATAAAAATTCTCAGAAAATACATGTATTGAAACATACTGTATATAGGCTACTTCCTTAAAGGACTCCAGACATTAGGCAAATATCAGTCTATGTTTTATTTTTAATATTAGGGAAAAGACACACATTCATGCGTGACAAAAAAATTGGAGGCAAAATATATTTTTTGTAATTCTGTTAATTACACTGCGCAAATCGGATGAGGAAGGGTTGGCTCTCCAGTCTCCATAGAACTTAAAATATTCATTTTATTTTAGTTTTCGTGTTCGCATTTATGAGAAAAAAACAATGTTACAGACGCGACCGCTTTGAACAGGCACTAAAAGACTGCTTTAAAACTTTCACATAGTCTGTTGCCTTTAAGAAGTAAAAACAGACAATACACTGTAATACAACTGTAATACAAGCCTCACTGAACATGTAACGAGTAAAATATTACTGAAAATTGATTAGTAATGCCTTACACTACTGCGTTACAGCAAAAAGTAATATGTTACTGTAATGTATTACTTTTGTAATGCGTTACTCCCAACACTGGTTATGTGTGCTATCCCACTTACTGGATTTTTAAGCATAGTTAACCCAGTCCACATTACTAACATCATTTCTTCTAGTGTAGTTCAGAGGACTCACCAGCGTGCAGAATCTCTCCGGCGGGTTCCCACAGGTGATGCCCGGCGGCTCCACGCGGATGCGCATGTACTCCTTCATGAACTGGGCTTTGGGTTGGCACGCGTAATGCTCCCACATGGCGCCTTCGTCCGTGCTCACGAGAGACTTGCAAAGGTCGTACTGGCCTCGGGCTCTCGCCAGCACGTGCACCAGCAGGTAGAGGAGTCCCGCGCGTCCACGCATGGCAGGCACGTGACCGAGAGGGGGTTTCCGAAGGGAAAGGGACCACCGAGGGTTCAGAGGTGAGAAGCGTTAACATGGAACAGCAGCACCGGTGGTCAGGTTAAAACATCCCATAACTTCGCCACAGTCATGCTTTCATTTACTCCCAAGAGGAAAAAAAAATCAGATATATAGAAAAAAAAAATGTGCACGTGATTTGTTGTTATGAGGTTGAAGGAAATTCTTGCAAAGCAAGTTTATTGTTGAGTGTATTGTTTGCACTGAGAGGGCAAGTCTTACTTCTGTGTGTTTGGACACTGTCCTGATGTGTGATGCTTCTACTCAGACTTACATCCATAGCAGCTCCTGGACTGCGTCACCAATGAGCATATTTATGTGCTGAAGGTCTGTGTCCCACACACAAAGTGTGTATCCCCCTTTCCGAACTCAGAAGTATCCGCCTGATCTCATTCTTCAGACTTCAGCGGCTGCTGTCCATGGTCCTGAAAACAAACACCACACAATTTTAGTGCTCAAGTTCACTCCTGTTTTGTTCTCTCACACACAAGCACTTGATGTCAGCCTGTTTTTTTCTAGCAATGCTTTCTGCTGATGGTCTAGTTTGCCAAACCCCCTCTAAACAGACGTTGCATGTCATCCTGTGAACCGCCACAAGTCTGGACAGATGGCTGATCTCGCATACAACACGAGTCTGGAGAGTGAGGAACATGCGTTGTACACACACACAGACACACATTTAACAGGCAGAAATTATATAAGATAAGACTTCAAGGAAGAGCAGAGAAGAGGATGGGCATTATATATCACGCAGATACTATACCATGTATTGCTTAATGATACTGTATGTTAAATAGTTTCCTGAATGAACTACGTTTCATTTTCATTGGGAAAAGGGAGGAGCGAGGAATGGTCTCACATGTGCAGATACGCACTTAGGGATGGCATCAGTTTCAGAGGTTGCAAATGCAGTGAATGTACAAATATTTGATCTGGTTTTATTCAAGTCAAAAATATTTCAACCTGAATTAACTAGACAACTTATGTTTAACTCAGATCAGATAGCCGAGAAAACATCATGTTTTAACCGGCAATTTTACTATAAAAAACTTGTTTTTTTTTGTTTTTTTTAAATAATTATATTACAAATAAAAATAATTCCCTTCACAAAGCATTACATTTGTAATCATTACATCATTTAAATTAGTTAATGTAAAATTAGTTCATGATTTTAGATTTATTTATTTATTTTATTATATGTCGGGTAACACTGAGATTTGGCTTTGAGAGGCCAATTCTGGTGAACAGCAAATTATTTGTACATTTAATAATTAGGCAACCGTACGTTGGTTAATGTACATTATATATACATGCAACTTACCCTCAACCAAACCCTAATACTACCCTAACCATAGGCTATAGTAAGTACACGTTGTTAATTAATATTACTCCGTACTTAAATATGTAATTACACAAAGTCTTACCGTAATGATTGCAATATCAACCACAACTACAGTACCAGTTTTGCCTCCAAATTGAACATTTACAGAGCAGAGAAGTACATAGCGGCAAAATCTCATTCCTGTTGTTTTTAATTCTCCATTAACCACCAGTCTGATCATTTGAGAGATTAATTTAGCATAGAAAAGTAATTAAAACTGCTAGATATTATATTTTCGTTTTGCCTCACGTAAAAACGTACAAGTTCCACTCGCTGTCAGAACAGGCTACTCCTCCTTCATATACTGTACTGTAAAACATCTCAAACAAGCATCGATATTCCTTGTACACACCCTGGAGGTAATCCAACATCCGTAATGTGACACAAAACGTGACTAAAGTTGATAACTGTTGTAGTTTAGCATCAGATAACTGTTTTAAATCGTCTTCCCTCTCTGCAGAGCGGACGGGGTGTGTCGCGCGCGCGCGCGTCCCGCGTGTAAAGATGAGGAACTGCGAGATGGAGCTCCAATAAAACACATTCCGCGGTGCAACTCGGTAAGAGAGCTTCTTTTACGTTTAAACTCGAGCAGAAACAACTTTTTGAGGTGTCAAACATTAATCAAAAGTGAGACGCTTTGACAGGCTCGCTTCTGAAACGGGAGCTGCGTGCATCCGGGTTGCTGAAGTAGTTGAGATGGACTCACCGAGCGCCCGAAACAGCATCGCCTCCCGCAGCGAGGATGCGGTTCTTCCGTGTTTGTTTTTGTATTATTCCTCCCAGCCGGAGAGTTTTTTAATGCACACTCGGTTCGTCACGGGAGGACGGTGCCCTACTTCTGCAGGAGATGCTGAATTACTGGAGGAGGGTGTGTGTGTGTGTGTGTGTGTGTGTGTGTGTGTGCGCGCGTGTGTGTGCGAAGTATCCAAAAGTGAGAATATGGACTTGTAGTGCGCGTGCTGTCTACTTTACTGGATCAGATTTGCCCTGTGTTCAAGGGCAGAAAGCTTCATGGCAAATCTCCCTCCTCTCCCTCTCCCTCTCCCTCCCTCTCTCTCTAATCCATTTAACCATCACTCTCAATCACTATCTGCGGGTTTGAGTCAGGCTGGCCCGGCTGTATACTGTCTTCTGTTCTGATGGGCTGAAACTAAACCGCCCCGCTCTTGAGACACCAGGGAATCCGCATTTTTTCGCAGACCTCCCTGCTTGGGGAAGCCTCTGACGGGTTTCATTTGTCCTCCTTTTTTTTTCTTTTTTTTTTTTTTTTTTTGAATTGATAATCATAGTTTCCGTGGACTTTCATTTAAAAATGTTGATAGAGCAACTCAGTGCAATATTTGCTGGTTATTGTTCTGGGCTACCAGGGATACAGCAACTAAAAAAAAAATCTCCAAAGAACCACAAACTCAAGTACACTTTACAAGTAAACTAAGGTTCTTTATTGGACTCATGGTTCCATGAAGAACTTTTAACATTCGTGGAACATTCTTTGTATTCCACAAGAAGTGCTTTATTGTGGGGAAAAATAAAGATTTTTAAAGGGTTCTTCACACTAAGATTAAAAGTAGTTATTTTAAAGGGGAATTATTATGCCCCTTTTTACTAGATGTAGCCTTATATAAGTCTCAGAATGTGTCTGTGAAGTTTCAAATTAAAATACCATAGGTTAATTATTACACGATGTTGTAAATGTCCATTGAGTGGAAGGAAAAACATGCTGTTTTCATGCATGTATCTTTAAATGCAAATGAGCTAATGTGACCCTGCCCCACTTTCCAGAAGAGGGCGGAGCCTTTACAGCTCCTGCCTCAGATACTCTACCAATAACAAAAACATAAACATCTGTTTGGTTTTTATTATAATCTCTATCACGATCACGCTCACGTGACATTGCAGTTCATCATTATCATGAAAGTGTATTCTCTGAATGCATTTTAAAGCCATATCAGTCTAAACTTCTGATATTGGGTTTTCTGAGCGCACTCATCTGAAGCACAAGATCAGAAAGCACGTCCCGTGAGTGTTAAACTAAAATCTCTCTCATCTTATTGCGCTTTAACTGTCAAACACACATAAGGTTATGTCATAAACACACAAAGTTCACATAAACTCAGTCGGTTATGTCTGTGAACGTAAACAACAGGGAAAGAAACCGCATGTGCATATTAGATCTGTGTGTTAAAGTGACAGCAGAGTAATATACAGTACCTACTGCTATATATGCTGTAATATGAATCAAACAACAAAAGAAAAACTCACTGCTCTTGACTGAATAACTTCAGTAGCTTTAATAAGAATATATTTCTTACTTGAATGCTGCTGTTAAATGCTCTGGCGAGGAGATAAACATGGAGGACTGTGTTCAGCTCACTGAGGGCGGGTCTATGCTAATAGGACAGAGACCATTAGCACTATTTGAGTTTGAATTTACATTTTCAATACATACAATGTGAAACTGCAGCACTTCCCAAAATGTATACATTTAGGAAATAAAAATATCAAAACAAATGCCTTTAAAAAAAAGTACACTTTTCAAATTAAGGTTTGTGGGTTTGAAATTATAAAACACTATATAGCCTGTAATGTTAAAATATAAGGAAAAGGTATACTGACCTTTTGGGTCGTGGAACATGTTAGTTCATAAGAGACCTGAGTGAACTGACATCTTACATCCACTAAAAATCACCAAAACACCAGTTGACTGAAGACATTGAGCAAAAATAATGAAGAAATTGAAGGATCCTATAGCATTTGAGACCCACGTACAGACACTTGCTGGGAAATTTTGTTATTTGTTTGCCCCATGCAGTGTGGCTTAAGGCTTTTGGGGTCACTGTGTGTTATGACATGCGAATACAGTATTTCTGAGTTCCCGTTAAGGTCAACAGGTCGACTTATTCACGTCAGTTTACTCCTGTTAATGCAAAGTCATGCATTATTGCTCAAAAATCAATGGGGTTGTTCATTTTCAACCCTTCAAAAAAGACAGTATTCAGCCCGGCAAGCCTGACTCAGACCCAGATGGTGATTGAGAGAAATGGTTGAAGAAAATATTCAATTTTAGGACCGTTTTGTATTGGGTTAGTTTAATGATATTAATCAAATTTCCCCCAAGATTTCATTTTTATACATCTGGATAAAATAAATATATAAATACATGGCTATACTGTATTTTATTATTATTATTTGTTGTTTTGTTTCATCCTAAACTAAATTTTGTTTATGGGAAATACTAATTTCAAATTTTTACTTTTGATTTGGAGGTGAAATATGAACTGGTTTTGTTCCTTGGCATGTTTTGTGAGATTCACCTTTATACTTCTCAGAGTGGAATACTTCTTTAAGAAATGTGTAGTTTGTTAATATCTCAATATATACATTTCTAAAGTATGTGTGATGTTAAAGAGAGCCAAACAGAGAGGAAGAGAGAGTTGGTTTGGGTCTGTGCTTTGGACGGTCTGCGTTGACAGGAGTGCGGATCAGATCGATAGTTTGTCCTTGCTGTGTCTCAACGGAAAGATTTCCGCATCTCTCTCTCTCTCTCTCTCTCTCTCTCTCAGAGCTGACTTGACTTTCCCCCTCCTGACACATACGCAACCTCTAAAAAAGCGGTTTATAAAAACATTGCTGTACATTAGAAGCCAATGATTGCTCCAGAAGAGAAAGCAATGAATGATTCCAATTAATCCTCATCTGAATGGTTTTAGTTGAAACACAAACGGGATTATCCATCTTCAATTAAACGGCGGAAAAAGAAACTACGTTATCCTGTCTTTGTGATGACGTCGCCGTCTGCCGAACTTTGCTCGAGTTGACCATCAGCTTGGCACGTCTGCTGGATGAATCAGGAAGTGCGTAATCCACTGGCACCTGTCACAATGTTGACATATCATGTCTTAATAAGCCACAGATTAGGGATTGTGATCAGTGAAGTCGGGTAAGAGCTTATGAAACTTCCTTATCTGTGACGTACTTAAAGGTCACAAACTGCTTGTGACCCATAAAAAAGAAAATGAATGCAAATCAGAACGAGCAGCATGATTTGGGACTTTTCTACACTAGTGTTTGAATTGAGATCTCCGCGTATGCGTATACTTTTCCAAATACTTTTTTCGGCTGATATTCTGCATCCCCTTATGTGCTCCACAGGAGGAAGAACGTTATGTGGTTCTGGAACGGCATCAGGGTGAGTAAACTATGACAGATTTCTTGGATGAACCACCCCTTTATGAGTTTGGAGCCCTCCAAAAGAGGAAGAAAAGAACAAAATCCTCCCCTGCACTGGCGTCTGTTTGTGTTCAGCGTAGGAAGCTTTAGAAGTCATTTACACATGCGCCTTTCATCCAGACGCAGCCTGTTTCAGGCCGTACGCTTGGCGTCATTCACACGCCCACTACACACTCATCCACTCAACCAGAAAACACACACACACACACACATGCTGGGCTAATTCATAGATTCATGAGTTGAGGAGAAAATGGCACTTTAGTCATGATGATGTGTTCATTTTGGTCCAGACATTCATTGTTTTTTGGCACGAATAAACATCCACATAATGAACGAGAGACCTGTTTTTAGATTGACCTGGAGTGGTGTCAAAAATGTTTTTTAATTTGTTATATTGAATTCCAACTGTATGTAGTTTGACTGATAGATAGATGCTTTAGATAGACATGAATGTGACATGGATGACATGGATGTTCTTGTAATTCTTGTAATTTATTTGATTAGGATAAACCCCTTGAGATGCAACATCTCGTTTTCGAGGGGGTCCTAAAGTTGGATGTGTGGATGGATGGATGGATGGATGGACAGGTGGATGGATGAATGAATGGCTGGATGGATGGATGGACGGACAGGTGGATGAATGGCTGGATGGATGGATAGACAGGTGGACGGATGGATGGATGGACAGGTGGATGGATGGTTGGATGGACAAATGGATGGATAGACAGTTGGATTGATGGATGGATAGACAGGTGGATGGATGGACAAATGGATGGATAGACAGGTGGATGGATTGACAGGTGGACGGATGGATGGATTGAAAAGTGGATGGATGGATGGACAGATGGATGGATGGATGGATGGATGGACAAATGGATGGATAGACAGGTGGACGGATAGATGGATGGGTGGATGGATGGCTGGATGGATGAACAAATGGATGGATAGACAGGTGGATGGATGGATGGATGGACAGATGGATGAATGGATAGACAGGTGGATGGATGGATGGATGGATGGATAGACAGACAGGTGGATGGATGGACGAATTAGCTGGATGGATGGATGGACAGGTGGATGGATGGACAAATGGATGGATAGACAGGTGGACAGATAGATGGATGGCTGGATGGATAGACAGGTGGATGGATGGATGGACAGATGGATGAATGGATGGATGGATGGATGGATGGATAGACAGGTGGATGGATAGACAGATGGATGGATGGATGGATGAATGGCTGGATAGACAGACAGGTGGATGGATGATGGATGGACAGATGGATGGATGGATGGATGGACAGATGGATGGATGGACAAATGGATGGATAGACAGGTGGACAGATAGATGGATGGCTGGATGGATAGACAGGTGGATGGATGGATGGACAGATGGATGAATGGATGGATGGATGGATGGATGGATAGACAGGTGGATGGATAGACAGATGGATGGATGGATGAATGGCTGGATAGACAGACAGGTGGATGGATGATGGATGGATGGGTGGATGGACAGATGGATTGACAGATGGAGGATTGCTGCTCTAAAGTAACTACAATTCTACAATTGACTTAATTCATTGTTAAATGCAGAGAGTGAAAGCTGATGATTAATGTGGAAAGTTTGGCTGGCTGTGTGTGTGTGTGTGTGTGTGTGTGGCCTGTTTGGCAGACCTTCATGAAGGTATACCCTTCACTAGCACACCCCACTGTGGCCTGACTCTGTTCATCTCTCTCTCTCTCTTTCTCTCACACACACATTAGAAGATTGACAAAAAGCAGGATTGCAGACTCCAATGCAGCAAGACTAGAATGCCGTATATAAATCAGTATTTTATGCAGGTGAGGGTGTTTAGTGCGTGACCTGCAACTCTCTTGCCTGAACTTTTGGGATTCCCATCTCAACCAAAGTGTCACACACACACATACATGTACACAACCCAGATACTTCCTGGTACACACACACTCTTTTTTTCAGGACTGTGGATGTAGATTCGCAGATGAAGTGTTGACTCAGGATGTGACACAGCGTTATTCAAACATCTCGACATTGACATCCTTGCCTCACGCAGCGTGTAGTGTGCGTTTGTGCAAGAGAACAAGAAAGAGATTTTACATTTTAGAAAGAATATGTGAGTGGTGCATTAGTATACAATGCTGGGATGTTGTGAATGGCCCAGTGCGTTGCAGTACTCTGAGTGGCAGTCAACACTGTTATGTGAAGTCGGCTGGATGCTTGCTTACTGACTCAAACATTAAACCTCAAAACGGACATCTGATCATCATTCAAGTCTGTAGCTCAATCTGCTTAAAGGGTTAGTTCACCCAAAAATGAAAATGATGTCATTAATGACTCTCCCTCATGTTCATCTTCAGAACACAGTTTAAGATATTTTAGATTCAGTCCGAGAGCTTTCTGTCCCTCCATTGAAAATGTATGTGCGGTATACTGTCCTTGACCAGAAAGGAAATAAACAAGACATCATCAAAATCATGTGACATCGGTGGGTTAGTTAGAAGCATCGAAAATACATTTTGGTACAAAAATTACAAAAATAGTTAAATAGAGCGCTAGATGAAGAAGAATGAGGAAAATAGTCTTTAATACACTATACAATACAGGAATACAGAGAAGAAACGTGTCCACTTTTCCACCGAAACTCGTCTACCAAAAACTAGGGACCACTCAGGGATTAAAGACACAGATGAACTAATGAGATAATTAATGAACGACAGGTGAAAGGAATAATTAATCAAAGGAACAAACTAATGACAAAGAACATAGACTGACCGAAACCAAACACACCAGAGTTGTAAATTATTATTAGTAGTAGTACTATATTTTTTTTTTATTAAAAACTAGTTGTAAATTTTGGACCAAATTGTTGTGGCAGATGTTTTTAAAATCACAACTAGATTTTCCCCAGACTCATGCAGTCTATTTATTTGTATTTTTGACCAAAACTTGTTTGTGCTCAACCATTTGAAACGTCAGCATCGACACATCATTTGCAGAGGAAGCTCTGAAATAGCCTATTAGAGAGGCTTATTTCTGCTTAAAACTTGAAGAGTTATTACAGTCATCAGTGTTTTTACGTCAGCAGATTTTAGTCCACAAGGACGACATCATCAAACCAAAGAGCTGATCTCCTCTCTTTTGGTTCACAATAACTGTGTTTTTAATTCTCACGTCAATATTTATGAGGCATGATGGAGCTTTGCTAATATCCTTACAAGTGTTTTGTCTTGTTTTAATGGGATGTCAGGATTTGCTGTTGACCCGTGTGAACTCAAGAGGCTTCTAAGGGTCAATACTGAAATATGAGCCATTTTGGCCATAATTTGACATCTTTATTGAGTTTGTTATCCTGCATGTGAGCAGATTCAGGCGGTCTAATTGTCTCATTTTAAAAAAATATAAAGATATCTTTATTAAAGTTATTCTTTTTCTATTGAGTAATCCTTACCCTCCTGCTTTTGTAATACATTTTATTAGATTTTTTATTCCATTCATTTTATTATTGTTTAGTCAAATTAAAACCATAAAACATTAACTGAAATAAAATTTAAAAAATATATAAAATGACTTTAACTAAAAAATAACTAAAACTGAAATAAAAATGAATAAAAACTATATAGACATTTTTTTAGAGTAACTAAAAATAAAAACAAGAATAGTGTCTCAATGGTCTCATTAACGGGGTAAATGTATTTGTTTATGGGGAAACATGTTTGAAAATTTGCTTGCTTTTTAAGATTTTAAGCAATAACTTAGATTTCAAAACACGTACAGTAGTAGAGAAAGTGCTATCACTGTTATGCCATAGAGCAAATCAGAGAGAGCCAGGGGAAGGGTTGGCATCACCTTGGTTACCATGCTAAACAGACTTATAATTATGGGATGTAGAGCCCCGGGGGCTGCGAAGTTAAAATAATTTATGCACCACAGATGCATTGTTCTTCTGAAAAGACAGAGGGCAAAAGAGAGAGGAAGGCAAGAGGTTTGGGGGAAATGCCTAGAGAATAAGAAAGAGACAGAGAAGAACGACTGTAACATATAAACTAGGGTTTTATATCAGATTAGAAATTTAGATTATTTTAAAAAGTAAGTCATGTTTAACTATGGTAAGTTCCTCAGGTGTTCTGATTGGTGGTTTACATTTATATTCTGGATGGTTTTATATCATTGTTGCTTAATGGCCCAAGTGAGAGTGCATTAAGGATGAAACATTTAGGTGTTTGTTCATTTTTCTGATTGTTCATCACAGGCAACTTGGACCTGGATCAGTCCATACAGTAATTTCCCAAAATACTCTCGCTCTCCTAACGTCCACTTCTTCCACTCGGCTGAGTTTGGCTGAGGTAATCGACATGACGACCTTGAGTTGACCAATCGATTTGAACATTTAGAGGTGCCTTTTAACAACTCCAGTGTTTGTGAGTGTGTGTTTGAGCATGCAGAAATGTGTGTTGTGTTTAATTATGTGCATGTGTTTGCATTGTTTAGAGGGTCTTTGTGTTTGTTGAGTTTATGTGTCTCTAGGGTTGTGTTTGTGTGTGTGTGTGTGGTGGTTTTTGCTTACTCAGAGAGATATAAATGGATCAGTGCCGGTCCTCATATGATTGATCGGTTCCCTTTTCCCCAGACCCAAGACATTTCATGCTTTCTTTAACCAAAGACCCCCAGTGCACACACAATTCCTCTGAATGATCTTTACTGCATGTCCATGCAGTATATGCACACTTGTTCACTTAACACTTAATTATTTTTAATTGATTTAAATGTACATTTCGTGACATTTTCTTTTTTTATGATAAGCTTCAAATCTTGGGGAAAAATTATATATTTTTTATATAAATATATTTGATTTTATTTTACTTTACTTTTATTAATTTTAATTTAATTTTACTCTGCTAATGAAAGATAATGATGGCAGATGCCTTTTTCATTAACATGTCTAGCATTTTTTTTTTTTTACAATGAGCTCGAAATCTTGGAAATAATTAATACATTAATTTTAATTTTTATCTTCTTTTTTATTTATTTTTTTATTTATATATTATTGTGTGTTTAAATACTTATTTTCCTCACTGTATCCTATAACAAGTACATATACCTATAACAAACACATATAACAAGTACATATATTTATAACAAGTACATATACCTATAACATACACATATAACATGAACATACACATCTTACAAGTACATATACCTATAACAAGTACATATTATTTGCAGTCAGTACCCTTGTGCTTTGTGCCAAAAACAATATTTTCAATCCAAAATAATTGAACTGTTGATGTTGATAAAACGTAAATAAAATGAAATGTTGATATGGTTGATGAGAGACTGACTGTTTGCTGTCCCACTGTTACTTCTTGTTTTTAAATGTTATTATTAAATTAGACACTGCGACATCAGCTGTGGGTGGAGCTAAAACTCATGAACCCCGCTCATTAGGGTCTAAATGAGACGTTACCATAGTAACCATGTTCAAGACATCCATATTATGTAATATTATCTGTTTAATGTTGTTTTTTGCCTCCAGTGATAAGTAAAGTAATTGGTTTATCATTTTTTTTCAACAGAGCAAGATGAAACCGTTTTTGCTCTGTTTCACACCACAGCAAACGTCTCTGTCCAGCATCACTGTATGTTTACTCTTTTGGACAGACCTTTTTCAATAATGAGCTCCCAATCTTGGAAATGTTTTAAATGTTTAGTTGGATGACATTTGTTGCTTGTCTTATTCTTATTTGTTTGGCTCATTTTGCAGCTTGGACACAAAAAAACTGAAGAAAAGAAACTATAAAGCAATTTTTTATTTGATTTGATTTGATTTGATTTATTAGACAGTAAAAAAAAAAGATTAAATTAAATAAATGCCTAACAAGATGCCATCACAATGACAATATAGATTTATCAGAACTGTCGAGGATAACACAAGAAAGTTACAAAACTCATTTCCATTGTGGTCCTCATTGTAGTCCAATAAAGATGGCAAGCAAGTTTTCACAAGTAAATTAACAAATAATTACAAAGAATGTGACACATGCGAAACTTTGAATAGAATGACTGAAATAGTATTTTCTTGTAAAATGTTCTCCAATAATCTTCTGAAAACTTTTACATTTTACAGTGCAGAAAAAGACACACATGAGATGCATTTTAATTTAAAAATAGACTTTTATTGCATGATTCAGTGATTAAAGTGCCCCTAAAATGTTTTTTCAAAATTATTTTTTATGTAGTGTGTTATATTGCTGTTTGTGAATGTAAAAGTCATCGGTCATTCCAGTCTCACTTCCTGCTGAACCTACATAACCTACATAAACATAACACTGTAGTTGTCGCTGAGACTGGAAGAGTTTGTTTTGTGTTGTCGACATGTCGAGCACATTTTTGGCGCTGTGAATCCTCTTTGATGCACTTTAAAAGGATGAGATTGATACAGAAAAAAACCCAACTCCAACGTTCCCGTTCATATCACTTTGTAAATAAGTGTTGAGGAAGCATGACTGGGCCATCTGTCAGAGTAGACCAATCACAACAGACTTGGCCATCTGACCAATCAGAGCAGAGTAGACCAATCACAACAGACTTGGCCTTCTGACCAATCAGAGCAGAGTAGACCAATCACAACAGACTGAGCCATCTGACCAATCAGAGCAGAGCAGACCAATCACATCAGACTGGGCCATCTGACCAATCAGAGCAGAGTAGACCAATCACAACAGACTTGGCCTTCTGACCAATCAGAGCAGAGTAGACCAATCACAACAGACTGAGCCATCTGACCAATCAGAGCAGAGTAGACCAATCACAACAGACTTGGCCTTCTGACCAATCAGAGCAGAGTAGACCAATCACAACAGACTGAGCCATCTGACCAATCAGAGCAGAGCAGACCAATCACATCAGACTGGGCCATCTGACCAATCAGAGCAGAGTAGACCAATCACAACAGACTTGGCCTTCTGACCAATCAGAGCAGAGCAGACCAATCACAACAGACTGAGCCATCTGACCAATCAGAGCAGAGTAGACCAATCACAACAGACTTGGCCTTCTGACCAATCAGAGCAGAGTAGACCAATCACAACAGACTTGGCCTTCTGACCAGTCAGAGCAGAGTAGACCAATCACAACAGACTGGGCCATCTGACCAATCAGAGCAGAGTAGACTCCTCTCTGAGGGGGGTTTAGAGAGACTAAATCCCGAACAGTTTCAGACACTGTAAGAAAAGGCGATGCTGCAATTTATATTATAAGAAATGAAAGCATTTTTTGAACTTTGATGCATGTAAACCTGTTATAGGAGACTGCAAAACAAAATGAGCAATCTTCAAAATGGCATAATAGCTGTGTTCATTGTGGGGTGATTTTGTGCCAATGCTCCATTGGGTCACTGGTCACGTAAGTGGAGGCTGGAGGTGAGAGGCGCAGTTTTCCTGGCAGGATCTGATCCGTGTGCAGGGAACATCACAGCAGCTGCTGCAGAGAGAGGGAGTCGGAGCCAAGTGACACTTTCTCTCTGGAACAGTTGTTCTTTTTATCCTTCCTTATGTGACAGATGAGCAGAATCGTCCCTGAAGGCCTCCATCAGTACAGCTTATCCATTCATCTCTCTATCTCACTCTCTTCGGCCCCCTTTTTCTGTCTCACTATCTGTCACAATCATCTTGCACTTCTGTTTGGTGTCATTTTCAGCATTACTAGTAACACGCACATAAGCTTCTGCCCTTGCTGGAAGGGTCTTGTGTACAGCTGTCTGATTATTACACTGTGTGACAGGACTTTCTCTCTCTCTCTCTCTCTCTCTCTCTCTCTTCTCTCTCTCTCTCTCTCTCTCTCTCTCTCTCTCTCTCTCTCTCTCTCTCTCTACATATCTGAGACCTGTCATCATAAGCTTTACAATAAGAAAGGAAAAAGTTTTCTAAAAAGCATTCGAGATAGATAGATAATAGATAGATAGATAGATTTTCTTGTTTATTTGAGAGTAATTTAGTTTAAATATCAGTCACCATTTCAGGATGCTGCCTATGTAGGGAAGAAACATCTAATGCAGCTCACCAGATCCGGTGTGTGTGTGTGTGTGTGTGTGTGCATGCATCTGTGTGTGACCCTTGTTGAGTCATCTGCATTGCTCAAGTCTTTTATCAATGATATTCCCTGCTGTTCAGGCACAACACACACTCCATCACTGTCACTTACTGTGAGTGTGTGTGTGCATGACATCATATCCATTTTTACCAGGATTCAGTTTATTGTGATTAACAATCAGGCTTTATGGTGTGTGTGATTGCTCCTGCTAACTGCCCAGGGTTTACCGCTGTCGTTCGGGAAGTGTTAAGGATATTAAAGCACCTGTTTAACCACAGTGTGTGTGTGTGTGTGTGATCGCTGTATCAAGACATCACGCTCAGCCCTCCGGCTGTTCCTCTAGACACAGGAAATCCCAGCGCACCTGCTCTAGTGCCAAATGCACTCCTTCTCTCTCACTCACACCTTTCTCTGTGTCTCTAGTCTACTTTTATAATGTCCATAATGTAAATGATTTGCATTTACAGTGATGCACTTGCAATGCATCACAACATTTTTACATGATAAGCATAAACATACCAGAAAGAGAATCCAAATATATAAAAAATCTGCTAAATTTCTCTGTTAATTGTCCGATTTTATAGAGACTGTCTCAGTTTATTTTATCTAGACCGCCATTAAGTGCATTTCTGTGAATGTGATTTTCTTTTGTGATCAACAACAGTTTATTGAAATGAAATATTGCTTTAAAGAAGAACAAAACAAGACAAATTCTGATGTGTGATTGGCTAAATCTGTTAAACATTTGTTTAAGGTTGGATAATCTGTGATTTTTCTGTTTTTACAAAATATGCTTGACTATTATTTTGTTCAGTCTAACATTGTTCAAAGGAGATGTTTGATCTTTCATTGGATTCAGATGGGAATTTACAGTGTTTTTTGTTGTAATTATATTCTCCATATTCTTTTTGTCTGGCTGTAAACCTCCACACTCACATTGAGATCATGAAAGACATTGAGTGATGTTCTGGCAGGTGTTGATAAGTGTCATTGTGTCACTGCTTCAAAAATGACTTTTTCTTTTACTATTTTTCTCTAACACATTTCTTTATTTGTAACAGAACACCATACCGCGAGAGGTTCATCAGGTAAAAGTTTGTCGGGTGCATTTCCAGTTTCCTGTGGGTGTGAAGAAAGCCTGTTGATGTGTGTGATTGACTTTCACTTTGATACAGTAAGACAGCAGCAGCAATCTGAAAACCAGCAGCAATAAGGCCTGAGACATATATCCATCATATCTATCTATCTATAATGTAAGTTATATAATGTATAATATATATATATAATGTCAGTTGAAATGACTAAGTTGATCAAACCTAATTTAAAAC
This sequence comes from Pimephales promelas, assembly GCF_016745375.1. Next base: position 2,643,496 of record NW_024121932.1, read on the forward strand.
GGCAACTGAACTTACATTTTTAAGTTAAAATAGGTGGACATTTTTTTACAATAAGTGTTTCCTTTAGTAAAAAAAAACTTTGATTACAGTTAAAGTTTTTTTTTATTTACTATGAGCAATTTCAGAGTAAATACAGTTAATACCACGTTATAATATCTTGATATATAATATCTCATAACATTACATATAATATATAAATGGCTTGAAAAATATTGATATATAATTATTTTAGTTATATTCCCCAGCCCTAGCTATATTTTTTATATTGTATGTGAATTTTCAGTAACACACCTTCGATGGTCCACTTTAGACATTCTACTAACTTGCACCTACATGTAAACTAGCAGTGATTGCAGTATAGACTATCTGCTTAATCTGATAACTTTTGATGCTCCCTTACAGACATTCCACTGACTATAAGTAAAAAGTAGTAAAAACATTCTAGTTGCGAAGTCACTTCTAGTTAGTAGAAAGTCTAAAGTGGACCATGGAAATAAAGTGTAACCTTTTTCCTTTTGTCAGTATATGTTTGTGTGTGTGTGTAGTGTATCTAGGTTTGTTTTCCAGGCAGTAAACGCTCATTAGTGGTGAAAGCGGTCCACAGGGCTCTTTCAATCAGTCGGACAGATGTTTGCTCTTCTCTTTTACAGCGAGAAACCCAACCCACACAACATGCTCACAGGTACAAACACACACATTGATTTCCAGCTCAAATACATTTTCAAAAGACGTCAAAGTCAGAACACCAAGGAGAATTCTGAAGCGAAGCCATTCTAAAGATTCTAAAAACGAAGGTTCCAATTAGAACACAAAAGAGTTTTACAGTTTGAGAATCATTTTTTAAGCGCCACACAAAAAATTTTTGTTAGCAAACTTCCGTATTGGTGCCCCGTAAGCATGTATATTAGTCACTCAGATCCGTGGGAATGGTAGAAATCTGATCTATTGGCATTGAGAGGTTCTTTGTGGTTGTGGAACCATCACAGATCAGTTGAGTTGAGTGTTGTGAAGCTGTCTCTCTAATGGCGCATGGGTTTGCTCTGATTGAACACTTCTGGAGCAGTTGTATTTGGCTTTATGAGAACACATTAGCTGGATGTGATTAGATCACCCGGAGGGAAATGTTATTGCTCAGAGGTTGCTCTTTAAAGCTCAAGAGACTCAGATTTAAATATCAGCTGTGTTTTGCTTTGGATGGATAGAGTATAGAAATAAAAAATATATATATTGCATGGAGAAAGAACACCTCTATTGAGACCATCAAGATTTTTGACGTCACAATATTTCCAAGACAATTAAGGGTAACACTACAATTCCCTTTCGTCGTCATCCGACGGAACTCAAAGTGACGAATGGGGTTTCGCTTAGAAAGCCTATCAGCTTTGATCAATATAAAACGAACCAATGGCAAAGGAATGCCATGGGTCTGCAGAATTTGCGTGGCGTAACTCCGCCTTACCTTGTGGGTATAAAAAGGAGGATGCCGGCAGAATGCAGATATGTTTTTGCTTCGGAGCCAAGTTCATTCTTCATTTCTCAAGCGATCTCTGAAATTGTCAGCTTCTTCAGACGAGCGAGATTTTCGGTGGTGGTGTGACGGCAATATCCCAGCGAGTGCGCGCTTCCTGCTTCCATCTGTGCAGTGGTTTGCCAGTGAGTGTGTTTCTCCCCGGGTGCTTTAGTACTGAGCTTCCGCTCTAAAAGAGCTTGCACTCGGCACATCTTTTTAAAGATGCTTCGCCTGTGCACTTCTGGTTCCGGCAGACTCGTGTCTGACTCTGATTAGCCCGAGCACTTGCTTTCAAGGGGCAGGCATACCAGTACGCGGTTCTCCCTTTCGGGCTAGCCCTGTCTCCTCGCGTCTTCACGAAGATCGCAGAGGCAGCCCTTGTTCCCCTCCTACCTAGTCCTCCGGCACCTGGCTTATCTGGGCCTTTGGGCCAACTGGGAAAAGAGCAAACTTTGCCCCATACAGAGGATCTCTTTTCTCGATATGGAATTTGACTCAGTCGCCATGTCCGCGCAGCTTACATGCGCACAATCACTGCTGACTTGCCCAGAGACAGTTCGAGGGCAAGAGTGCGGTTCCACTGAAACTTTTTCAGAGGCTCCTGGGGCATATGGCATCTGCAGCCGCGGCAATGCCGCTCGGATTGCTTCATATGAGACCGCTTCAGCTTTGGTGCGACCGAGTCCCGAGGTGGGCATGGCAACACGGCACTCTCCAAGTACCAGTTACTCTGACCTGTCGTCAGACCTTCACCCCATGCATGAACCTCAGTTTTCTACAGGCCGGAGTGCCCCTGGAACGAGCTTCCCGGCATGTTGTTGTAACGACAGATGCCTCTGCCACGGGCTGGGGTGCCATGTGCAATGGACGTGCTGTCGTGGGCTCCTGGACAGGACCCAAGCGCCTATGGCACGTCAGTTGCTTCGAGCTGCTAGTTGTCTCACTCTGTGCCGGTGGTCTATGGTGCAAGGTGGTCTACGCTCCCGCCGTATGTCGCAACTCGCCCGCCACCTCCTCATATGGAGTCAGAAGCATCTGTGGTCCCTTCTTGCCATTTATATCACCGGAGTACTTAACCGTGCAGCTGATGAGCTCTCACGGCTTCAGCCCCTCCCTGGAGAATGCCAAATCCATCCCCAATCGGTTCAGCTGATTTGGGACTAGTTCGGGGATGCAAAGATAGATCTGTTTGCCTCTCACGACTCGACCAATTGTGCCCTATATTATTCCCTGACGAGGGCACACTCGGCACGGATGCACTGGCACACAACTGGCCGAGGGGCCGCAAATATTTGTTTCCCCCAGTGAGCCTTCTTGTGCAGACCCTGCGCAAGGTCAGGGAGGATGAGGAGCAGGTCATTCTGGTCGCGCCGTACTGGCCCACCCGGACCTGGTTCTCCGAACTTACACTCCTCGCGACAGCACCTCCTTGGCCGATTCCTCTGAGGAAGGACATCCTATGGCACCCTATGGCACCCTCGTCCCAATCTTTGAAACCTCCACGTGTGGCTCCTGGATGGGACGAGGCAGGTTTCAGTACCCTAACACCAGCGGTGGTGGCTACCATCACTTCCGTTAGAGCATCATCTACGAGACACCTCTACGCGTTGAAGTGTAACCTCTTCGTCAACTGGTGCTCTTCTCACTGAGAAGACCCCCGGAGATGTTCAATCAGTGTCGTGCTTTCCTTCCTTCAAGATGGGTTGGAGTGAAGGCTGTCTCCCTCCACGCTCAAGGTGCATGTCGCTGCTAGTGCTGCACACCATGACCCTATCGAAGGTAAGTCTGTGGGGAAGCACAACCTGACCGTCACGTTCCTAGGAGGAGCGAGGAGACTGAATCCCCCCTTTCCGCTGTGCCCCGGGGATCGCCTGACCTCAGTCTTGGCTCCTCAGCAAAGAAACATATCTGCATTCTGCCAGATATTCTTTTTCATTCTTTTTATACCCACGAGGTGAGGCGGAGGTACATTTGTGTTATGCCACGCAAATTCCGCAGACCCATGGCATTTCTTTGCCATTGGCACGTTTTATATTGATCGAAGCTGATAGGCTTTCTAAGTGAAACCCCATTCGTCATCATCCGACGGAACGTCTCCGTTCCCTACTCAGGGAACAAGGGTTACATCCGTAACCGAGACGTTTCCTCACACATGTTACGTGTAGTTGCTATATAGCAATAACTATAAATTATCCATAATTACATGTAACTAACCATAAACAAAACCCTTATCTAACCCTAACTTTATAGTAATTATTATTTCTCAGTACTTCAATGTATAATTACTCCATGGACACCATAAAAAAATATAACCCAATTAAGCACTAATTAAACAATTTTATTAACTTTATTGTAAAGTATTAACAATAAAAAATGGAGTTTATGAACAAAAATAATATGAGAAATGACAGTATATATGAAGAAATTATATCTCATATATATATATATATATATATATAATCAATTGCAGTTTTTAAAAATCTTAATTTGTGTTCTTGACTCAATTTTAAAGAGCACTTTATGCCAAAAAGTTTCTATATAAGGAGAAATGTCTGAAATTATTGCATAATACTGACATTTTTAACACTTTTTTTTATTTTTTTCTAATAATAATATATATTTATGAACTATTAAATTTATTACAATTATAATTATAAAATGTAAAATACATTTATAAAAGGATCCCATGATGGGAACCCCCAAATGCTTTTATAAATGAAGCAAGAACCCTGAAAGAACCCTTTCAAGTTCAATCCGATTCTTTTAAGTTTCTATAGAGTGTTTCAGAAAGACCTGAGATAATAAAGATCTCATTTGTGAGTTCTCTTTTTTAGACAGAAGATTCAGTCGGATCTGCTAATGCAGTCCAGGAACTTGTATGAATAAAGTATGTAAGAGAAAGAGTGCTGAACCTGCGCTCACCTGAGAATGATGGATTATTCCTGCAGTACACAGCCCTCGGTGTGTGTGTGTGTGTGTGTGTGTGTGTGTTTTAGTCTGTTGGGAGCAGAAAGAACTGATGTGACATGAACCAGAACAAACAAGAGTGTTATGCACTCAACAGCCCAGTTCAGTGTGTGTGTGTGTGTGTAAGAGAGAGAGAGAGAGAGAAAGAGAGAGATTGATTTAGATGGTGATTATGTTGACAGTGTCATTGTGATGCAATGTACTGTACATGCTCAGCATTTTACATATGTGTACACTTACATGCTAAAACATGCACACAAAACCCCATTCTTGTCTTCTGTTTATCAATGAATGCATGTGGTATGTTCTTCTAGGCATGTAGTGTGTGTGCACATGCAACTATCTGGGGGAAAAAAAGATTTCTACACAAGTGGAGCGTTTGATGGATAGCAATGCGTAAGAAAGATCAGTTTTGAGAGAGACAGGTCAGTTTAAAACCAAGCAAAAACACTATGAAACAAATGCAACAATTATGCAATATGCTTATGCTTTCCTTTGTCCTCGTGTGATTTTTGTTGTTGTTGTTGTTTTTTAAGCAGTTAATACTTTTATTCAGCAAGGTTGCTTTAAATTGATCAAAAGTGACAATAAAGACATTTATAATGTTACAAGAGATTTTTATTTCAAATATATGCTGTTCTTTCATCAATGTTTCTTGAGCAGCAAATCGTCAAATTAGAAGGATTTCTGAAGGATCGTGTGACTCAAAATGTCAGCTTTGATCACAGGAATAAATTATTAAATAATATTTAAAAATATTACAGTTTTACTGTATTTTTGATCAGATAAATGCAGCGTTAGTAAGCAGAAGAGACTTCTTCCCATCTTAACTTGATCAACACGTTCTTGCGGTGTGTTATGAATTTCAAACACAACGAGACGTTGCGTGACTGGAAACACTTGCGTTCACATGCTTACGTGTGTAACGTTATATTTCTGCATTATGCTTCAGGTCTGTCTGCTCTAGTGTGTTTTTGGCTTTAGAAATCATATCCCTAACCGCCCCTTGTCTCTCGCTCATTTAAAATGGGAGCAGTTTCAAATAGTTGCCTCATCCCTGAATGACTGCACCAGAGAACCTGTCCTTAAATAATCTCTCTTTCTCCAGCGTACACTCTCACACATGCTGCCTTTTCTTTTTATCTTTCCCCACCATCGCTTTATCATTTCATCTTTTTCTTCCGTCACTCTTTCTGGAGTTTAATGGTATCACTCACTGTAGCGTTTAGATTTCAGAGTGTATGTTTCCAAGGGTAGATTCCCTCACTTCGACACACACACACACACACACACACAGAGAGAGAGAGAGAGACAGAGCTCATTAGTTTTGGGCCCGAGCTGTTGTTAATTAAATAAATTCTGGGATATTGTGTGTGTGTGTGTGTAGAGGATTGTGTAATATAGAGGGCGTCCCTGCCTGCGGAGAGAGGCAAATCATTACACACACACACACACACACACGGTCTGTCTCCGCTTGCAGTTCGGGGCTCATAATTAGCACAGGAGGAGGAATATTTTACATCTGTTGGCTGACACACACACACTGACACACACACACACAAACTTTCGTAAAGGCCTCTAAATTGGCCTGGATCAAACATTCCCTTGGTTTAAACAGACTTTCCACAACAAAACAAGCTGCGCACACACACAAACACACATACTGTACAGTAGCAGTTGCCAGTGGATAGTTGATGTGGGAGGTGATGGTTTGCTAAACAGACATTTTCTGATTTTCGTCTCATACACACACATAATAGTGTTTAGTCTCAGTGATATTTTAATTGCAATGGGATACACGTGAATGTACAGTATTCAGATCCCCTGAAGGTGTGTGTGTGTGTGTGTCACTTAAAATACATTTTAAACTTACCAGAATGCAATAGACCTTATGGGTTACCATGGGGATGAGGTGTATTATTATTATGGGATATCGCCCAGCTAACAGGGAACTTTCTCAGAACGTTAGCTAATGCTAATGTGATTAATGTTCTTCTAGTACAGACATATCAACCATGAAACATTTTTACCTGAAACGTTTTAGTTCACAGTTTTTAAATGTTAGCCTATTACTTGTATTAAAATGTCCAGAGAACATTCAAAAGTAACAAAATTATAAACAGGAACGTTCCATTAAAGTTTGCATAACCAAGAAAAAAGCATAGGATATTTTAAACGTTCTGTGAGCATTCAAAAACAATCTTTTTATAAATGAATGGGAATGTTAGCAAAACGTTCTTGGAAGATAATTTTGTTAGCTGGGAATGCATGAAAAAATATTCAGCTGGTGCGTTATTATGAATATTCTCTTTTTTTCTCATGAGTTGTGTGATTATTAGTTTCTGTCTTTTGGGGGAACAGTGTTAAAGCTGTTTTCTTTCTCATATATTAAGAAGATCAGTTTGATCTGGTGAACTTCCTAAAACACACACACACACACACACGCACACACACACACACACACACCTCTGGCTAGAGAAGGTGAGTGCATGTAATGTACTTCTGGTAGGGTGAATGCCAGCTCAAGGTCAAACTCTGCTGTAAGTGTCGATGGAAATATATAGTATATTTATATATATATATACTGTACTGTATGTATGTTATGTGTAATATATATATATATATATATATATATATATATAAAATCTTGCCAACCACAAACTTTTGGTAGTGGAATTTTTTTATATATTAATAAATAATACATCGTTAAAATAACAAATAAATTATATCAAATATTTCTTCCATTCAAATTTATTATTTGTATTCATTTATGTATTTTAATCAATTATTGTGTTAATAATATTTATTTCATTAATTTTTTTAAAAGGAATTAATTAACGTGTTGAGTTATTTTTGTCTTATATACAGAAATACATATGTATTTCATAATTATTTTTTTATTACTTGGGTTTTTTTATATAACTGATTGATTGTGGTTGCAACAAGCTGCAGTGCATTTTTTGTCAAATTTTTGTCTCAGTATGCATATATATATATATACACTCTAAAAAATGCTGGGTTGTTTTAACCCAATTTTGGGTCAAATATGGACAAACCCAGCCGTTGGGTTAAATTTTTACATTACATTTTTAACCCAACATTTCGGGTTAGTCCATATTTGACCCAAAGTTGGGTTAAAACAACCCAGCATTTTTTAGAGTGTATATATATATATATATATATATATATATATATATTTGTCATGTGATAACATGTTGTGTTGGTGAATTCAGATCTTTTAAAGTTTTGGCAGAGGAATCATGGCCTGTCATCTTCTCCAGACAGGCAGCTCTCATCCCTCTACACACTTTTCTCCTCTTTTGTGTTTTTCTTGAGCAGACGAGATGATTGCTCAGGGCGGAGAGATAGACAGAGAGAGTATCAGATTCAAACACCGCAGGAACAAACACTCTCATTTCAATCCCACCAAGACCATGGACGAAGGTGAGACTTCATCAGAAGATTCATCATGTGTGTGAGTGTGTGTCTGTGAGAGAGAGTTCATGTTTCGTGACACACTGTGACAACCAAGGTCATCCCGACAGGCCTGCTGGGAATGCCCTCCATGTGTGTGGGTGTGTGTGTGTGTCCTTGTAGGACAGATCCGGAGGTGGGCATGTCAGGACGTTTCTGGTCTGAGAGGAAATCATGCGCTCTTTTGTGCGTGTGTGTGTCAGGAGAGATGAGAATGAGGTGGTGATGATGTCAGAGTGTCTGTTGAGTGTATTCAGCTGTCCGTCTTGTCAGCACACACGTGAAACACACGCTAAAACACTCGCGCAACGGATGTGCTGCAACTCCTCCAACTTTTCCCATGGTCAGTATTTTTCCATAAGTTTTCCCCCGTCTCTTTCATAACTCTTTCCCTGTCAGGGTTTCTTTCTTTTTTTTAAAGCCACCGCCAGTATTTTTCATCATTTTCTCAATACGTTTCATGGCCTTCAGAATCTGGACATGCAATATATCAATAGAAAGAATAGAATCTTTCCTTTTAAACAAGCAAAAAAAAAATTTTAATCATGTTTTTTAATTTTAGTTTTTAATCAACAATTTTATAAAAAAGTAACATTTTGAACAAAAACTGAGAAAATCTGGAGAAATATCCACAACGTGCATAACCAATGCTTTTATCGCTTGTTTCTGCTCATTTTTTTCCTGTGTTTTGATTATAGACTGTAAAAAAAATGATTCTGTACTCTTTCGTAAGATGCATAATTGCACAGGTTTTCATATTTTCCAAGTTATTTTTTGTGTAAATTTTTCAACAAATTTAAGCCCCAAACAACAATTTCCCCCCACAAAATTTCAAGTATTGTGTTTACTGAAAAGCATTTCCTTTTAAAAATATACATTTAAATAAAAAAAAAATAAAAAAAATGTATGGTTAAACTGTCAAAATATATTAAATATTATTATAGATATTTTACTATTGTATTAAAAATATAATAAATTATGTTATAGTAATGCACTGTACGGAAGTAAATTGCATTCACTTGAGGAAACAAAATCTCTGTTTTTCTGAATTAACAAGTTAATTATCTCAGGATTATGAGATAATTTTTCTTCGAAAATAGTTGTTGCTCTGTTTTTCTGAATTAACAAGTTAATTATCTCAGAATTACGGAATAATTTTCTAATGGAAAAAAGTTTTTGCTCTGTTTTTCTGAATTAATGAATGAATTATCTCAGAATTATGAGATAATTTTTCATGGAAAAAAGTTTTTCTCTGTTTTTCTGAATTAATGACTTGATTGTCTAAAAAATTATGACTAACTCATTAATTCATAAAAACAGAGTGAACAATGTTTTTCACGAAAAATATATCTCATAATTATGTGATAATTAATTCAGAAAAACAGAGCAAAAACATTTTTGTTTTAAACATTAGCTCATAATTCTGAGTTAATATACTCATTAATTAAAAAAAAAAATTTTTTTTCTTCAAGTGAATGCAATATGCTTTTGTATTAATGAGCCTCTAATGATAACCACTATTAAGAATAATGAGTATTACATACAAAAAAAAAATTGTCCTAATGCAAAATATAATTTCTTATTTTTGATTTTTGAGGTGCACGACAACATTGCTTGGAAACAGTGAAATATTCTTTATGACTAAATCTGATGTGTGTGATTCTGAACTTAAACAACCTGGATGTTTTTTGAGGTCAGAGCTTACAGGCAGAGGTCAGTGGCATGAAGACACGCGTCACATCTGTTAAATACCCCTGCTTGAAAGCTCTGAGCGAGTCAGGGCAGATTTCTGAACCGTCCTGCTGGGTTTTTATATGTCTACATTCACTATTCAGTCATTAATTCTCTTATATAAGTGTGTGCGTGTGTGTGTGTGTGTGTGTGTGTGTGTGTGTGTGTGATCAGAAACTGGAGATTAGGATTGAGATTATGCACCGCTGGATTAATCTGACCCAGATGCAGCGGTGACCATGTGATCATGAGAGAGTGAATGACATGCCAACATATTAATACTTAATTCATGGCATACTACAAACCTTTTCCTGGCTCTGATTTGAATCTCCAATATTTTTTTAATGGCCGAAAACTTTTTAATACCCAAAAAACATTTATTTATTATATCGTGATGTGTTTTTTTTTTGTTACACATTAATTCAAGGTCTCTGTATTACAGTGTAATTATACATTAAAGTACAGAGTAATATTAATTAACACATACAGTACTTATAGGGTTAGGGTTTGGTTTAGGGTTAGTGCCATGTAATTCTACAAAATATACTGTTATTACGATAGTAACTACAAACGGATAAATATTCATTTCTAAATATTAATAAATACTAGAATACTAAAATAATATATAAATAATATTAACAACTATAGAATGAGTTGTTTTGGCATCTTGGTTTTATTAAAAATACAGTAGACTATGTTTTTGTAGCCTCTTATACTGTATATTAAAAGATGTGAATTCATGTTAAGTCTCCAGAGATTTTAATATTTAAATATATTGTATTGGGAACTCTCCGGAATTTCTGCGCTGAAAAGTTTTATCAAATGTAAGAATGATAATGTTAGTTAGATCATAGACATGAGAGACCGGGGGTGGCGCCCTCTTGTGGATTATAATGGATTCAAAATTAAAAGATTCAGAAAAGTTACTGTATGATGTCAAGACAAAGCCTTTTACATCCAGAATCTTCTCGTCACATGACACTCTCTCACTCTCTCTCTCTCTCTCTCTCTCTCTCTCTCTCTCTCTCTCTCACACACACACCCTCTCTCTTTGGCATTAGTGTATCACACACATATCATACAGTAAGAACTGACCTCCTGGAAACTGTGTGTCTCTGACACTCTATCTTGTGTTTCTGCTGACACAGATCCATACGTGCCAAACACCACATCTGTGTGTGTGTGTGTTAGTGTGTTTGATCAGGAGTCAGGACAGCAGTAAACTCACCCCTGTCATTGATAGCATTGATAAATCAAAGAGAGATTTGTTTCCACGGTAACAGTCTCATCCAGTCAGACACATTGACAGATGCCACACACAGGCAAATGAAAACATCTCACACACACACACACACACACACACACACAGGGTTTGTTTGAGGTGTAAAGGCAGTGTGTGTGGGGGCGTAACTGGGATATTCAGTATAAATGAGACCGCAGGCCCTCAGATGGTGTGTGTAAGTGTGTTTGTCAAGGTCAAGATAATGTATTTAACAAGGCATCACTATCTTAATGACCAACCGTTAATGAACTCTTTTCACAGATTCACTCTCATTCTCTGTCGCCTTGTCTTGTCTTTCTCTACATCCTTACTAATTAGTGCGCAAAATTAAAATGAATGCATTCCAAATCATAGTACACACTACGGTACCTGGATGGTGTTCTTTTACACTTTATTCTGTGAAGTGTTGCCTCTTTTTTTTCTTTAAAGGTACTCTCCTTTTTTAGTTAGAAAATAACACAATTTTAACAATGAGTCAATACATCATTAATCCTTCTTCCAAACTGTGCTTCAAATGTGTATCAACTATTATAATCACTTTTGGGGCTTTATTTTAAAACAAACCAGACAATGTGATTTGAAACATTCCTAAATTTGACCCATTATGTATGTGCTTCTAGCATCACCAAATAAAACTGCAAAAACGATGTCTGTTTTCTGACAGGTTTCCCAACATAGAACACTTCCCCCTCCGCCATTGGTCAGACAGTCAAATAGTCCCACCCCAAAGACACACCATTGGTGGATCAATTGCTGCTGTTGCTTTGATGTTTATGTGACAAAGGCCCTGTTTACACTGGTATATACGTAGTGTAGACCCTCATGTGGTCGAATGCGTTTGAACAGCCACAATAGACCACCTGTTCTCTGCCTACACTTGCAGGTGAGAGCGGAAAACGTTCATTTGTAAGTTGTGCACACTTATTTTGTACATTAAATTGAAAAACACATACATTTACCCGCTCATAGACCCTCCTCTCAAAGAAATCAGGACAGAAGACATGTGGTTCCCAGACAACATCTCAATGTCAATGAGACGTGGTCTGACGTTAGCCAGGCAGTAAAATTCTTAAATCATGGTTATGCAGGACAAGTTAAAAAAATACACTAAAACTTAGCTTTGCATCGCAGAAATAAATTGCATTTTTGAATATATTCAAATAGAAAACGTAATTAAATTTCAGAGTATTGCACAATTATACTATTTGTAGTGTATTTTTGGTCAAATAAAAACAGTCTTAGAGAACAAAACTTTTTTTAATTTTTTTTTTATTTATTTATTTTTTTTAAGTAAAAAAAAATAAATAAAAAAGTGAACAAAACTTTTGATGCGAGTGTACATGTGATCCCAGATCACCTATTCTAAATGTTTAACATCACAATGTCATATTGGCAAGTGTGTGTGTGTGTGTCTGAGAGCGGAGGGGTTAAAAGTGATTGATTAGTTCACGTTAAACACGTGCCATTCTAATTATAGGACCGATTTTATCGAGCGCTAAACGTTGATCTGCTATTGACAAGACGTTTCAGCTGCAGCTTTGATCAGTATTACCACCTCACACACACACACAGCATTCAGCACAGAACTGCCAATGAAAGAGAGACGCATGGATGAGATGAGAGGTTTCTCTTTGGGAATGTGCTAAAAGCTGCTGTAAGGTCAGAGGTTCTTCTGACCCTGAGCACTCATCTATAGATGTCCTTTCTGCTCTGTGTGTGTGTGTGTACTCAGTCTAAATGAATTATTCGTCATGAAATCATAAATCCATTTCATATAGTATTGATCAGAACTCGTTGTTTAAGGTGTCTCAGGTTACCAATCTCTGTGAGGTTACTGTCTATGTTATAGTTGAGATTTCAGAATCACATTTGTGCAGTTTGTAATAATTCATCAAAAAATCATTACTTACTCTCAGGCTGTACTTTCCTCAAAATGAGATGTTTATCAGGTTTTTCACAGTACGTCTCGCTCTGCACCGCTTCCATGTGCTGCTCAAGAACCAGCACGTACTAGTCCGACCAAACAATACCGCGACAGTAGCGTACATCTCCGACAAGGTGGTCTACGCTCCCGCCGTATGTCGCAACTCGTCCGCCACCTCTTATGAAGTCCAAAGCATCTGAGTTCGCTTCGAGCCATTTATGTTCCGGGAGTCCTGAACTGTGCAGCCGACAAGCTCTCACGGCTTCAGCCTCTACCTGGAGAATGGCGACTCCATCCCTAATTGGTTCAGCTGATTTGGGATCAGTTCAGGGACGCACAGATCAGTTTGCCTCCCACGAGTTGTCCCACAGCGACCGGTTTTACTCCCTGTCCGAGGGCACGCTCGGCACGGATGCACTGGTGCACAGCTCGTCGCAGAGCCTGTGCAACTATGCGTTTCCCCCAGTGAGCTTTCTCGCACTGACCCTGTGCAAGATCAGGGAGGACGAGGAGCAGGTCATTCTGGTTGCGCCACACTGGCCCAACCGGACCTGGTTCTCTGAACTTGTACTCCTTGTGACAGCACCTCCTTGGCCATTTCCTCTGAGGAAGGACCTCCTTTCTCAGAGACGGTCACCCTATGGCACCCTCATCCCAATCTTGGAACCTCCACGTGTGGCTCCTGAACGGGACGAGGTAGGTTTGAGTACCCTACCACCAGCGGTGGTGGCTACCATCACTTCAGCGTTGTCCACCAATCTGGAATTCGGTTGCCTGGAATTCGGGCCGGCCTACTCTAATGTGTTCCTGAGACCCCGGCCTGGATATGTGCCCAAGGTTCCTACCACTCCCTTCCGGGACCAGGTGGTGAACCTGCAAGCGCTGCCCCCGGAGGAGGCAGACCCAGTCTTTGTCTAGTACACACTCTTCGTGCCTACGTAGACAGGACGCAGTGTCAGGACCTCAGACCTGCTCTTTGTCTGTTATGTTGGGAAGCTGAAAGGAAAGGCTCTCTCCAAGCAAGGCTGTCCCACTGGATAGTGGACACCATTGCTTTGGCATGCCAGCAGCAAGGTTGTCCATGCCCCCTTGGTGTGACTGCCCACTCCACCCAGAATGTGGCATCCTCTTGGGCTCTAGCGCATGGCGCCTCACTAACAGACATCTGCTGAGCTGCAGGCTGGGTGACACCCTACATTCGCCAGATTCTACAATCTCCGAGTGGAGCCTGGGTCCGCTCATGTACCAGCCCGTACCATGACCCGCTCAGGTGTCTTCGCTTGCTCGCCATTCCACTCCTCGGACTGGATGCGTGGGACTGGATATTCTCCTAAGGTTAGCCTTATAAGCCCTGAGTTCCTCCAGCACTGGTGATGCAGACGCCAGTGTCTATTGCCTGCGTTTTGGCTAGGTGCCTTCAATGTGCATGGTCCCACCCCTGAGCGACCCCAACATGTGTATTTCCACTGTAAGCCTCTCTGAGCATTTCTTTCCCTTGGCAAGCCACCTTGCCTCCCCTGGGGTTTAAATATTCCAACTGCGGCTGGAAACCCCAGTGTTTCTCCATATGCTTCCTTCGGGTCATATGTGTATTCTTAAGTCCCCCCCCCCCTTCTGAAGGTGGCGTGATTAGACTGGTAACCCCATTCGTTGTCATCCGACGGAACTCGAGTAGGGTTACGTCTTCTGCCACCTTCCGCTGTACCGCTGGAACAGCCGAGTCTCCTCAGCGAAGAAACATACCTGTATGTTGCGGCATCCTCCTTTTTATACCCACGAGGTAAGGCGGAGATACGCTATGCAAAATCCGCAGACCCATTGCATTTCTTGCCATTAGCTCGTTTTGTAATAGTCAAAGTCGATAGGATTTCTGAGCGAAACCCCATTCGTCGTCATCCGACGGAATGTCTCCGTTCCCTACTCAGGGAACGAGGGTTACATACGTAATCGAGGCGTTTTTGAAAGAAGTCTCTTCTGATCACCAAGGCTGAATTTAGTTTATCAAAAATACAGGAAAAAACAATAATATTGTGAAATATTATTACAATTTAAGAGAACTGTTTTCTGTTTTGTGTAAATTTAAAATGTAATATATTCCTGTGATCAAAGCTGTATTTTCAGCATCATTACTACAGTCTTCTACTACAGTGTCACATGATCCTTCAGAAATCATTCTAATATGATGATTTGCTGCTCAAGAAACATTTCTGATATTATGTTGTGCTGCTTCATATTTTTTTCAGGATTCTTAGTTCAAAAGATACACATTTATTTGAAAATTGAAATTTTTTGTAACATTATTGATGTCATTACTGTCACTTTTCAATTTAATCCATCCTTGCTGAATAAAAGTGTTAATTTCATTTAAAAAAACGTTTACTTTTTCACGCCTTATACCGAGTGTTGTATGTGTGCAGTGTTCAGGACTATAATTGCATTGTGAGCAGTTGTTGTTCTATTAGAGTCTTTAGGGTTTGGTAACTGAATATAGCTGAAGTCAAACGACGGAGGTCGCACAGGCTGAATGTGTGTGTGTGTGTGAGAGAGAAAGGAGTGGGTGTGTGTCAGTGTGTGGAGGGGAATCAAAGCAGCGCTTCAAAGCTGATCAGAGTCTCATGGGTAATCTGCCATCCTGCACTGCACTAGTTCAAAGCGCCGCACTGTGAATGCCAGTTAAGAGTGAGAGAGCCATGCAAAATTAAAGAGAAATCGAGAGAGTGGGTTGTGTGTCTGTGACTGTTAGTGTGTGTGTTTGTCGAAGCATGTCTTGTTTATGTGTGTGTTGATCAGTGTTGTGCAAGTTACTTCCAAACTGTAATACATTAGGTATTACTTGTTACTGTTATTTAAAAGTAATTCATTACCTTACAATATTACTGTCTCAGAATTGTAATGCGTTACATTACTCATGTATTACTTTTGAGTTACTTTCACCAAAATAACTAAGTAGAACTTAACTTTTGGCCTGTAACGATATGCAATATGAAACCGAAATCGTGATTCGCCACACGACTCAGATCCACGAACCTACAGAATCGCGACACACCTCTTCCAACTCCAGCGTTATTCTCCTTACCGTCCAGATCCAATGCTGCCTTATCTTTAAATTAGGCTATTAGTATTATTTGAAGTTAACATTTGAAGTTAACCACAAAACTAGTTGAGGATAAATTATTGAAAATTGGGTAAGTCCAGCATTATGGACATGACATTTGCAGTCAAAACTTGAAATAAAAATTTTCAGAAAATACATGTATTGAAACGTATATAGGCTACTTCCTTAAAGGACTCCAGACATTAGAAAAATATCAGTCTATGTTTTATTTTTAATATTAGGGAAAAGACACATTCATGCGTGACAAAAAAATAGGAGGCAAAATATATTTTTTGTAATTCTGTTAATTACACTGCGCAAATCGGATGAGGAAGGGTTGGCTCTCCAGTCTCCATAGAACTTGAAATATTCATTTTATTTTAGTTTTCGTGTTTGCATTTATGAGGAAAAAACAATGTTACAGACGCGACCGCTCTGAACTGGCACTAAAAGACTGCTTTAAAACTTTCACATAGTCTGTTGCCTTTAAGAAGTAAAAGCAGACAATACACTGTAATACAACTGTAATACAAGCCTCACTGAACATGTAACGAGTAAAATATTACTGAAAATTGATTAGTAATGCCTTACACTACTGCGTTACAGCAAAAAGTAACATGTTACAGTAATGTATTACTTTTGTAATGCGTTACTCCCAACACTGGTGTTGATGCGCCTGCCTTTCTCCAGCAGAGGTGCTGATAGAGGGAAGATGTGTTGGAAGTTCATCAAAAGTCAATGTTGAGTATTTGTAAACATAATAGAGCACATAACTTAATATGCGTATGTTATATATAGAGTAGCACTATATAGCTATATAGAGTAGTAAAGTTTAGTGCCAGTACCTTTTTTTAATGTTTTTGATCACAAATACAGTTAAAAACAGCAATATTGTATTTTTTTAAAATCATTCTTCTTTTTCATTACTTTTCATTCATTTTTTTCCATCAGAAATCATTGTAATATGCTGCTTTGCTGCTCAAGAAACATTTCGGAAACATTATCTTGAGAATAGAGCCAGACCGATATATCGGCAGGCCGATATTATCGGCCGATATTAGGCATTTTCTAAAATATCGGTATCGGCAGTTATAATGGTTATAATTTCAAAAATAAAATAAAAATGGACGAATCACGCGTCAACCATGTCGTGTGTTGTCAAAAAGTGCAGGTAAAGGGATAAGCAAGTTGACATTGTAATTATAAGGTAGCTTATAACTATTAGGCAATGTAGGGACTAATTATTATTTTATTTATCAGAACTTTAATATATTTTGATGTTCCTCTGTTCTGTTGTGACAATAGAAACAAGTTTCTTTTTAAAATGCATTATCATATTATTTTAGTTAAAACTCATAAATAAATAACTAATGTTAGGGAAATCTGTTAATATTTTGTTGCACATTTCTGAAATAAAAATAATATCGGCCAATATATCGGAATATCGGATTTTAAAGCCAACAAATATTTGTATCGGTATCGGCCTTCAAAATCCTTTATCGGTCTGGCTCTACTTGAGACTTTGTGCTGCTTCATATTTTTGTGATATATATTATTTTAGCATTTATTGGAAATATTATTATTACATTATAAATATCTGTACTGTTACTTTTGATCAATTTAATGCATCCTTGTTAAATAAAAGGGTTCTTTAAAAAAAAGAAACCCCATAGATTTGAATGGTATTGTTTTTTTCTATATAAAATGATATATATATATATATATATATAAAATGAATATATGAAAATCATATATAAATATATATACGTAAATAATATATAAATAAATATATATATATATATATATATACAGTTTGAGATTATTATCATACTGACATACTTTGTGTATTTTCACTTTGAACCAAATGCATAGAAATGTCTTGAATGCCAACATAAATCTTCTTAATGTTTTAAAATGATTTGCTTTATTTATCAGTTGTCCTTGCATGCCCCCAAAGGAAAGTTTTGTCAGATTAAGCTCATTAGAACCCCCCCCCCCACACACACACACACACACACAGCACACAGCACACACACATTTCTGTTGGTGATTCATTCGCTATACTGTATTTACATAAACATACATTGATGTATTCACAGAAGACAACATTGCATGGAAGTTCAGACGTGTTGTGTATATTGTGTTCCTTCAGTTAATGAAGTATGATATGATCAAACAAGAGCATTTATGCATTGGCATTATCGAGTGACGCCCGCTGAGGTTTAATATCAACGCACGAACACCTCCTCTCGCTCTGTCATTGTTTCACTCCTTTCTCTCTCATCTTTTCAACAGATTTTAATCTAACACCCCCGCCAACCCCAAACACCCTCCACACACACACACACAAAGTCTCTTGAGTCTCTTGGGTCCTGGATCTGGCGTTCTCTCTGTTTAGCGTTTTGTTAAAGTTTTGTCATGAAGTACAAAAATATTCCATCTTTTATCCTCAGCAGAACCGCTGCAGAATTCAAATGAGCATCAGTATCGATGATACACTTGTTCTGTCACTCTTTTGTTCTGCATAATTCAGTTCATCTGCTCAGTCCAGTCAGATAACACCTACACCTAAAAGATTTACTAATGCATTGAAAATACTTTCATAATGCATTTTATATATATATATATATATATATATATATATATATATATATACTGTATATATATACAGGCTAAAGCAGGGGTCACCTATTTTCCAGACTATGACCTGTGGTGCATTGAAAGATGGAGCATGGTTGCATACTGCATATTTGGAATCATTAAAAAACTACATTTTTCTATGCATGTACATAAAAGGCATTTACATAATTGAATTTTTATCAAATCAAATTAATGTGCATGCAGGTTTATTACATTCCTAGCTGTAACCTAATGACAACTTAAAGGAACACTCCACCGTTTTTTTTTTTAAATAGTGCTTATTCACATTCTTTCCTACATTTAGATATGTGTGCAAATGCATTTTTGTCTCAGTGCATGCATTGTTTTAGTTCGACAGGGTCGGCGCTAGCTTAGCTTAGCACAATGAATAGAATCCTTTGTTGCCAGCTAGCATGTCCTGAGTAAAAGTGATTAAAAAAAATAAACAAACCCACATAATTACTTCTTGTGGCCTGCGTATTCACAACGAGTACAAATAGCGATGCAGATTAACACTAGGCGATTTCCTAGGCAGATATTGACTTGGAACTATATTAGGGGGAAGCACAGGCGAAGCACTGCTGCTAAGGCGAATCACTGCTACTTGGGCTCAGAGACATCACGCAACACATGAAATCCAACTTTAGGAGTATTTTGGGCATTTTTAGGAGTATCAAACATGGGTTTGTTTATTTTTTTTAATCACTTTTACTCAGGACATGCTAGCTGGCAACAAAGGATTCCATTCATTGTGCTAAGCTAAGCTAGCGCCGACCCTGTCAAGCTAAAACAGTGCATGCACTGAGACAAAAATGCATTTGCACACATATCAAAATGTAGGAAAGAATGTGAATAAGCCCTATTTTAAAAAACGATGGAGTGTTCCTTTAAACAGGAGAGTTCCAGAGTCGCCATGGTCAGAACTTTGATTCCTGATTCTGATTCTGTCACCATGGTGATATAAGAACCCATTTGTGCAAATTAAAGATGATGAGCTTGACATAATGGTGTTCTAGTGTCGCCATGGTGACAAAGTGTGAATGAAGAAGTCATGTTCGCGAAAGGAACATGACAGAAGTGTGAATACACCTGAACCCTGTGTGTGTGTGTGTGTGTGTGCAAGATTTGCTTTCCAAAGTACAGTACCCTCAGTGCAGTATATAACTAGACATTACAAAACAATTTAACATACATGTTATTGTTGTAAATGCACATGTGTATTTTGTGCACCATGTTCGTTCAGCATTTTATTTTCCAGCGTATGGTGCACATTTTAAACTGTTTCTTTGCACCAATCATTTATTGTCCTCTTTTAAATGAATCTATTATCACTTAGATGTAGATCTGTACTACATCAGACAGTTTTCAGAGATATAATATTTAATAAAGGCATATCATCATGAGAGAGGAAGAGAGCTGTGACTGTCCCAGGAGATCTCTTTGAGTTTTTATCTATCCGGTTTAATATTTTCTTAAGGGAGACAAGGACAGATATGTGCCTGAAGCTTCTATTTTTAATTTCGCTAATTAGTTTATTTAGTATTAATATGTTTGTGTGTGTTGTGGTATTGGCTCATCCACATCTAGACCTCTCTCTGTATGTGTAATTCACAGAGAAATGCTTACCAAATGCTGTATATATATCATGTTTTGTTTGAGAAAGGTTAGAGTTCATATTGATCATGCAGACTTTAGATCTGTGTAAATCAGTTTGACACATGGTTGAGATCTCGTCTGAAACTCCAGAGGAAGAAGGTATGAGTAGAAGTCATAAGAGAAACATTCGAGAGCGAGCAGAAAGAGCCGTTTGAATATCATGCTGTGATGATGATGATGTCATCTGATAATATGTTATTCATGGCTCTATGATTCATGCGTCCCTCAATAACATTTATTCAGTGCTGGAGACAGATGGCTTGGGCTCTGGATGTTGCCAGGAATGTTTTGAGGGACGTGTCAGTAGAGCGGTGTTCAACACACACACGGCCATCTGCTCGTCCAGACGGATCTAGAACCGGACGAATCTAGAACCAGCCCGGTTAAAAACCAGTTCTACTCGAGTCGACGCACTCCTGCTAGTCTGGTGAAGGTTTCGAAGTCATCGTGATGGTGTTCACAATCCTATACTTTTGTAATTTGCCATTGTAGTTCGTTTTTTTTTATGATTGCTGACAGATTTTTCCATAATTTTTAACAATTTTTCCAAAACTCTTAACACAGCTAGCACTACAGCCGTCTGTGGAAGCTATACTGTTAAAGGGTTAGTTCACCCAAAAATGAAAATTAAGTCATTAATTACTCACCCCCATGCTGTACCAACCCCGTAAGACCTTCGTTCGTCTTCGGAACACAAATGAAGATATTTTTGATTAAATTTGAGAGCTGTATAACTACCACATTGGCTCCTAAGGGACTGCCTCTTGACGGCCCAGAAAGTCAATGAAGAAAATGTTTAAATATCCCAAGTGACTACCGTGGCTCAACTATATGTTTATCAAGCGACGCGAATACTTTTTGTGCGAAAAACAAACAAAAATAACGAGTTTATTCGACTATTTCTTTTCTTCCTTGTAGGCCAGAACGAGACTTCCTTATAGATTTCCACGACGCATGCGCGAGAATTGCGATCTAAGCTGGTGTAAGCAGATCGCAAATCTCGCGCATGCGTCGTGGAAATCTAAGGAATTCTCGTTCTGGCCTACAAGGAAGAAAAGAAATAGTCGAATAAACTCGTTATTTTTGTTTGTTTTTTCTTGTTGCTTTAACACAAAATGCATACAATTAACACAGATTTTAAAATGCTTGAACTTCTTTTACACACAAGCTTGCAATGGATTTTTACTGCCAATTTTATCAATGCATCACTGTGTACTTACATTTACGAGTCATTAAATCATGTTTAATTTGGACTTCTCTGTGCATGCTCTTTGAGGTGGACCCAATATACCTCCATTATATGACTGACAGACGAGAACAGTTTGACCTAAAAATATCAAAATTGAAAATACTGCGAAAACAGTCCAGACACCTACATTTTGGATGCCCTTGAGGTAAGCTAAAACATATCAAAAATGAATTTCAAGGTGAACTATCCCTTTAACATTGTATGTCAGAACAGATAACACCATGTTCTAAACCTAACCTTACAGTTATTGTTTATTATTTCCCCTGTATTTTATTCTATTGTTACTGAGAAACAGCTGATTGAATTATGCAAATATATAAATCACAGCTGATTCCTATCTAGGAAACACACTCAGGTGTTCAGGTTCTTTCAAACGCATGACCACATGGTATACTGTAACCGTACATGCTATAAAGCTCTCTTAGATGGGTCTTTTTATTGAATTTCTGCATCAAAAAACCTAAACCCAACAAAACACGAATATAGAGAGGCCTCAAAAGAAACTGATGTGCAAAACACAATCTATGATCAATACAATAAACTGTGTGTTGGAGTTTCAGTAATTCCATGTGAGGTTAGTGTTTCTATAGGCGCTTTTCCACTGCATAGTACGGTACGGTTCGGTTCGGTACGTCTCACTTGTGGTGCTTTTCCACTGCATGGTACGGTACAGTACGGTTCGCTTCAGGTCGCTTTAAATGGTACCCGGTCTGTTGAGGTTCCAAGCGTACCGTACCGGTACTAAAATGTGACGTGAAACACTGCAGATCACTGATTGGTCAGACAGAATCGTCATTCCCTGCGTCACTACTAGCGTCATTGGATTTGCGACACAAGACACTTTTTTAGCAGTATTTTTGTTTTGCTGCCATCAGCCTCATTTTAAACACATTTTTCCGTCTAGCAGTTAAAAACAACCACATACCGAGAATCAGGAACACCATCCCCTCGATAGTCTCCATTGTTCCTGTGTTGTGGGTTTGAAAATGTGGCGCTTTTAAGATGATGTCATGGCAGTAGAGGCGCGCGCAAATAACGATCAGTCCCACACACTTTGAAGGGGTACTACTGCGGTGGAAACGCAAAGCGAGCCGAACTGTTCCGCACCGAGTCGAAGCGTACTGGGCCGAACCGTACCGTACTATGCAGTGGAAAAGCGCCATATGTGCTATGCTTGACTAAATCTTCCTGTTGGACAAGAACATATGTTAGTGTTTTGAAAAATGATTTGATTTTGAGACACGTTTGCAGTCTTCTGGTAGACAGTGTATTATTGTATTTTGAAAATTAGTGTTGGAGTTTAGTTTACAACTGTCACAGTCCTCCGTCTGCACCAGTCTGTCTTGTCATCAGCACTACACTTCCCAGGATCCCTTTTGTCTCCTCCCCTGAACTCACTCCCTCTTCAGCCACCTGTTCCTCGTTTTGATCATCTGTTTCACCTGTTTCCACTCCATTATGTTTGATTCTTCCATGTATTTAGTTCCCTCTGTTCCATTCAGTCTTTGTCGGTCGATGTTGAATGTTACTCGGTGAAACCCTGTCTTCCTGCCTGTATTCTGTAATAAATTAGCATCTTCGTGTTAACCTGGACTCTTCCTGTTCCTTCTGCCTGCACTCCACTCCGTGACAACAGCGTGTGATTTTGAGCATTAAATTAACTGGTTTGCCAATTGTGTCTTGTAGGCGTGTTGGTGCGTTAAGAGTTTAGCAAATTTGTTACAGTAAAAGTACTGTAAACAGGATATTCAGCAGTTACAAATTATAAGGGATTTGATATTCCATGATTTTTGCAGTTGTTGAAAAAAATATTTAGAGGGATTACAAAGGAGTACTTTAAGTTGCATAAATGTGTGCGTGTTCATGATAAATACGGGGTAATGTGTGTGTTCCTAATTAAAGATGTTCCCTCTCTCACAGACACACACACACACACAAAAGAGGCTCAGTGCAGCTAAAGACTGCACAACCCTCACTGAGATAACACACACTGTCACTCAGAACACACTGAGAGTAAAAACACTAGCATCAAACACCAATACAGAAAATACAAACCCTGGAAAACGAGCTAGAGTTGGTCCACTGAGCTGTCGCTGTGCAGACTGTAGAGCTTTGCACATGTAGCTCCAGGTGTGTCGTTTAGCAGTCGATAAAAACTGTCATTTATAACCCCTTTAAAATTCTTTTGGAGTTCCAGTATGTTTCCTTATGATCAGGCTAATTTCAAAAGAAGGAGCACGAGAAAGGAAAAGTGGCCCGTGAGCTCTAATGACACGATGCTGTCTGAGGCGTGACCTTTACTAATCACTGTTCCTCTTGACGTGACGCGTGTCGGCCGCTGTCCTGTCTGCGGAAAAAAAAACATTCATCTGGATAATCCATTTGAGTCTCAGGTGTGTGTGTGTGTGTGTGAGAGAAAAAGAGTTTATGTGCGTGTGTGTGTGTGTTAATGCTAACAAGCCGGCCTGATCAATAACTGCTTAATCAGCCGTTCACGCTGTAGCTCAGATCAGGGGGTCATGAGAAAGAGCAGGTCTCTCTCTCTCTCTCTCTCTCTCTCTCAGTGAAAGAAGTGGATGTTTAACCTTAAAGTTGTTGTTTTTTTTCCTCTCACCTTTTGTAATTTACTGCACTTTTGAGATGTTATTATATGGCTCGTATTTGGTCTTAATCACATTTTCTTGTACAATAATGTCAGCTTTTCCTTTCTCTCTCTTTAGGAACGGCACACTGTAATACATGACCCTCTGACCTGATCCGACAGCTCTCCCGATGGAAAAGAAAATGTAATCTCGGAAAAAAGAAACAAAATGTGTTATTAAAAAATGCTAAAGATCACATGCTCTAGGCTGCCAGTAACACTGCACACACACACACACATGGAAAATGAGTGTGTTGAGCTTGATGGAGGCGACACATCAGTCTGCATTAAGTACTAATCTGTTTCCTGCCAACGGTTTTGTACGTCACACTGAGGCCGGATTTGAGAAGTACAGTGTGTGTGTGTGTGTGTGTGTGTGTGTTGGAATATGTTAATGTGTTCTGCACTGCTGATATTAACCTTATAGATTCCTTACAGCAGTTTTTAGAGACAAACGCTGTCTCCATGTTAAAAATGCAAAAATCTAACCTTTCATTGAATTAAAATAATTGAAATATTTATCAATTATAAAAGTATGTTATAATTGATTTTAAATATTTTTTAGGCAAATTGTTATTTTTATCTATTTATATAATTTTAAGCTATTAAACTTATTAATAAAACGTATTTATTTTATTACAAATTATTTATCTATGTATGCATTTTCAATTTTGAATTACTTAGTACAAAATACTTAGCTTTAATTGTTTAAATATTAATTTTCAGATCAAAGAAAAAATTGTTAATACTAATAAATACTTTATGCAATTAAAATTGCTCACATTTCTTTATTATTTTATTATTCCATCTATTTTGTTCAACTTTTTATTTAGTATTATTTGTCAATTATTAAATTGATAATCGGTTAATGAAAATAAAATATTACGTCAATATCATTTAATGATATTAAATAATTCAATTCAGAATTTCTGTAAATATTTCTGTAAGTAGTGCACCAATATTCAGTACAGGAGAGAGAGAGAGAGAGAGAGAGAGAGAGAGAGAGAGAGAGAGAGAGAGAGTTTGAACCTCACCTCACATCAGCACATGCATACAAACCAGCGCTGGCCCATTAAATATTCCTTTTGATTGGGTTCTAGCTGCAACGATTTAAAATAGCACATGCAAGACTTCACACGCACACACACACACACACACACACTATAAGGCTAAAGACAATTCGATTTCTGCCCCTGATGGAAGATTATTATATTCATAACTAGCTCTGTATTAGTTGTGTTGACTGCAGGGAGCTTTAAAATGAATTACAGTCTTTGTGTTTGTTGTTCTGGATGAGCTTAATGGATGTTTTCTTCTTTAAATAAGTTTCCCTCTGTGATATTTCCAAGTGTGGTTGGGGATAATGGCCACTGTGTGTGTATGTGTGTGCGTGCAGTTTTTACAGTAAAGAAACATTCATTGGAGCACATGTATGGCATGATAATTAATTTAACCTTGAATCAAGGTGACACACATCACACAAACGCCAATCAACTTGTGTGTGTGTGTGTGCCGCTGGTGTATCCAGCATCAAGGGGAAGCTTCTCTCTCTCTCTCTCTCTCTCTCTCTCTGCTCATTAAGGAGTGTGGATGAAAGTCCTCGTCCCGTTTGTGTCCGTTCGCTGGACCGAATCCCTGGCTAACGCACTGGAACCAACATGGCAGCAAAATCCCTCTGAAATTTGTCCTCTGACTCCATGGCTGTGCTCGGGATAGCATTTTGGAAAATATCGCTCTACAATTTTGTTTTCAAGCATTTCAGAAAAGTTCATTTTAAGTGGTTTATATTGTATAGTTCCCTTTCTGCGTGGTCTCCAACATTCTTCCAAATATCTTCTTTTGTGTTCAGAAGAAGAGAGAAACTCATACTTGGAACAACATGAGGAGGTAACATTAAGACAAAATGTTCACTTTTGGGTGAACTGTCCCTTTAAATGTTTACCTTGATATTTTGCCGTCCTCTATGCCCAAACCTCAAGCTAAAAACACACGCATGAGAACACACTTTCTTCTCTATCGGCCTGTTCGGGACCCCTGGGTTTCTCTGGACTCTAAATGTCATCCCTTCATCCTTCACTCTTACCCTCCTGTCCATTCTGCCTTTGCAGTAGTTTCATCTTTTATTTTGATTGTATTCAACTTAATGTCATTTTTCTTTCTTCATACTGCAGCGCTCTCTGTGTGTAAGCAGTTTTGTGTGTGTGAAGTGAGAGATCTGTCTCCTCTTGGCCTTATCTGTGTGTGTCTGTGTGTGTGTGGCACTTGACGGATCATTCTATCTCTTGTGCAAGATATCGAACAGGCTAGAAACAAGACCTTTGACCTTTCTCACTGTCTCTACTTGCTTTTTTAAGGACATGTGTGAGCATCAGTCAATATGTCATCATGCTGGAGGTCAAAACATTCCTCCATTTGTCTATATGAGTATCATCACTCTCACACATTTTGATATTTATGACCTTGTCTTGAGTGAATCCTGACCGGTTACTGTAGATTCAGCTCCAGCCTTCACACTGACAGTCAGGCGGATCAAACGATCCCTGCTGCACTTCTCTGATCTCCCTCACTTACATGATCACACCCGACAAAACAGATATTCACATGAACAGACAGAGACAGTTCAACTCAAGAGATTATTAACATAAAAGAGAACAACAAAATATGGATTTTATTTAAGGATAGATACTCAGTCAACTGACTTTCTGTTAAAGGACATTAAAGTTTACTTCTTGCTGCACAGGGAATAATATTAAAAGAAATACACACTTATCTTGTTGTGTTACTTCTTTGAAATAGTGAAGATGTGCTGCTGACTGGGTGTTTTCTTCAGAGGCAAGATCAAGTTGAACATGGAAGAAATTATATCTAAGAAAAAATACCTAAGGCGTAGCTAGGACCGGAGCACAGAATGTTTTAATTATTTTTTATTAGTACAGATAAAAAAAGGTCCTGCTCTTTGGTCCTTGCTAGACCTTGGGTCTGGATCTCTGTATCCTGTTCCGTGAGCACCAACTAGGCTGAAGCGCAAATGATACCCTTTTAATGAAAGAAATTAAATATGATTAATCATAGACAGTATAAGAGTGATTAATTCAGGTTGACTGTTACACTTTTACAATATTAAAAGTACGACTGCACAATCCAGTAGGCGATTCATTGTGCGGGAGTGTTCGAGCGCCCCCTCTAGCGGTTGGACGAGGATATTTCGTTAATGAACACTTAAAACTAGGTATAATTGTTTTGTCTCGAGAAATTAGCCAATCTTACTCCATGTCTCTCGCTCTCTCGTGTATACTATAATATAATTTATTCATTTTTACATGACACATTGATGCGTTCGTAATGGAATAATGTTGTGATTTCATCATTCATCCGGTAGATGGGAGCAGATCGCCACGCTTCAGATCCTTAAGAGAATTTTTCTGAGTAAACAAAAAAGTCATATTTTATTTTTGTAATATATTGGAAGTAATTAGGGCCCAAGCCTTGAAAAGGCGAAGGCCCTATTATTTTTTAGGGCACTTTTTGGAACTTTTTGCTCGAAAACTCTTGAAAGGTCAGAACCAGCGGCCATCAGAGTGGTGTGATGCTTTTTTTCAAGATTCATTCATGAATAAAAAAGAAAAAAAGCATTTATTTAAAATGTAAATCTTTACTATCACTTTCGAATGTGTATAAAGATTTATATTTCAAAAAATACTGTTCTTTTAAAAGTTTGTATTCATCAAATAATGGAAAATGAAGGAAAGTGGGAAAAAGTTTCACAGGTTATAAAAAATATTAAGCTGCCCAACTGTTTCCATAAGAATAGTTTCTGAAGGATCATGTCACACTGAAGACTGGAGTAATGATGCTGAAAATACAGCTTTGATCACATGAATAAATAACATTTTCATATGTAGCTATTCACCAAGAAAACCATTATTTTGAATAGTGGGCTAACAATATTTCACAATTTCACTGTTTATTCTTTTCTTTATGTTTGATCAAATAAATGCAGTCTTGATGAGTATGAGACTTAATTATTAAAAATGTATTTATTTCCAAACTTTTGACTGGTACTGCACTTCACTATGACTTAAAATAGAGTCAGTTATTTAGTTTTAGGGGATAACTGTTAAAGCAATATAGGGCTGAAGTCGTTTGGACTATTTTTAGTCTAGTTTTGATTCGTTTGATAGCCCCGCTAGTCCCCATTCACTTTCATTGTACGGAAAAGAGCAGCGTGAACATTCAGACAAACATCTCATTTGGTCTTCCACAGAAGACAGAAACTGAAACACCTTTCTGAAAGACACGAGGGAGAGTAAATATCGACAGAATGTGTGTTTTCGGTTAGCTTAATTATTCCTGTCAGTCTTGAGTCTGACACCGAACGATCCCTGTAGCTCGTGATTCCAGTCAGAGAGGGGCGCTGTGTTCGCATCCCAATGGATCCTCGGGACGGACGGGACTCTCCGTACACACACACACACACACACATCAGCAGTAGATTTCACTGTCTGTCTGTCGCCAGCGCGTGCATGTGAACGGATTCTAGCCCGCTTTCTCCGGGGATCTATATAGCCACATTGACCCAGTACATCAAAATGTGTGGCTGAAGAATATAACTCGGGATTACTGTGGCCTAAATTCCCCATTTTGTCCTCCTGTGACTGTCCAAACTGAGGATTTGCTCCGGCCAGCGCAGCGATCATGTCGGGGAAAATAGAAGGCAAGCACGGTAAGCGCGAACCGGCCCGCGGAGTATGTAGGCCTGGTTACCATGCACTTTAACTGGCCCGCAATCTTTTACTGGTGCATTTAATGCCACTGTTAGGAATGCACCAACGGCACGGGTCTCTAATGTTCATGTCGACCCAGAAATATGTGGTGTGGGAAATCAGTGTCTGTCCGTTAGCACGCGCTAGCGTCCGTGGGGAGTCTCCGAGCTCGCGCTGCCGACGGGGCATTTAAACGAGGCTTCGCCGAGAGAATCGTGAAACCGAGCAGAGACTGTCCCGTCTGTGTATCTGTGAGATGAAACATGCATGTGTCCATCTAAACACACTTACAGCAGCAGTAGAGCCTCTCCTGCCTGATGCTGTTGTCAATCTCATGCTCTCTCTCTCTCTCTCCCTCACACACACACACACACATACAAATAATAAGTCACGTTTATGAGTTTAATGTGTGTTATGAACAGCTTTATTTATGAATGCATTGGGTTTCACTTATGTTCACTGGTTGATTAGGTTGCGTGTTAAAAATATTTAAAGAATTCATGTGTATATTTTCAATATCGTTTTTCTTTTCTTAAAGTAAGATAGGCTATATGTTTGAACATTAGGATATTAGATTAACATGTAAAAATAAAGTGTATATTGTGCTTTCTTAAAAACCAATTTAACATTTGCAGCTCATTTGAATAGTTCATAAACCCAGCAAATGTTTATTATGCAAATGTTGTTTGAGTGTGTTTTAGATAAAGTGCACCCCTGGACAGGTCATTATTTCTGCGTGGACAGTGTCACCTTGTTGTCATTATTTCTGAGAATGATAGCCTAACTGTGTTTTCATTTGCTGAATTTGTCATTGGCTTTCTTTGGACACAGTTGAATGCTGTCATGTTGCATGTTATGTTTAGGAATATGACAACACAGACTGTCTGTCTCTCTCGAGATGTGTCTGTCTGGTTGTGGTGAGTCTTAACAGAAAGCGACAGGAGGTTTCTTTCGGCGGTGGGAAGGAAACTCAATCCCCCTGATCACCTCACCCTAAACAGCTGTCCCGAACGCCCGGATCGGGTCAGGGTTTAGGGTGAGGCTGCAGGGGAAGTTTGGTTGTTAACTAGAACAACAAATCAAAGTTATCAAGGTTTCTGGAGATTTTAAAAGGTCTTAATTCACTCTTACACAATTTAGGACCTTTTTCATGGTCCTGTTTTCCAAATTTAAAATCTACACATGAGATGCAACTGTAAAGTTAAGTCTTGAAAAACTGAACAAAATGAAGTGAGTTTATGCTTAAACCAAGAACAAATATCTGTCTGAGTTATGAACACTCACCTTTGAATTAAGTTGATTTTTCTGATCCTATTGGCAGATATTTCTTCCTTTTTAAGTAATAGTATTATTATTATTACGTTGAAAAGTTCAGTTCGATAAAAATACAGTAAAATAGTGAAATATTATTGCAATTTAAAATGTAGTTTCCTATAGTAATATGTTAAAATGTAATTTATTCCTGTGATCAAAGCTGTATTTTCAGCATCTCCAGTCTTCAGTGTCACATGATTCTTCAGAAATCACTCTAATATGATGATTTGCTGCTCAAGAAACATTTCTGATTATTACCAATGTTGAAAACAGTTGTGCCGCTTCATAGTTTTGTGTTAGAAAAAACATGTGATGAATTTTATTTTTCAGGATGCTTCAAAAGAACAGCATTTATTTCAAAAAGACACTTTTTCAGCATTATAAATATCTTTACTGTCACGTTTATCTGCATCCTTGCTGAATAAAAGTATTATTTTCTTTTAAAAAGCAAAGCATTTTTAACTGTTACTTCCAAGCCGACTTCTTCCTGAAAAGTGATTCTCCGTGCGGGAAGGTAGAGAATGCATATCCCGAGGCGTTACTTACCTGAACATTCCTTTGTGGCACAACTGAAAAGAAGCATTTGTCGCATTTCATCTGGGCTGAGCGTGTTTGAGCCGTTTAAATCGTGTCAGCACACTTCTTATTTGAGAATGAACCGAATTTGAACACTTTAGCAGTTGTATTGAAGTCATTTTGGAAGCCGCATTCTTTGCATGTTTTGTTCAGGCTCACGTTGTGCCCTGTCTTGCACCGACCTGTAGGAAGTGTGTCCCATGTGCTTACCCGCTTTGTTTGTATTGGAGGTTTGTGTGTGTGTGTTTGGTTACCGGGTTGCCTGTTTGTCTTTTGTGCGTTCTGTTGGTTGGGCGAATCGATGAGCGCGGTTCTGGATAAGTCTAGAGCCAGACCGAAACAACAAGAGCTGTAAAGAGTGCGCAGACTGACACTGTGTGTGTGTGTGTGTGTGTGTGTGTGCGCGCGCATTCTGACGTAATTCTCCACATCAACATGTTTCTTTGTCGCCGTGGAAACACTGACCTCATGTCATAATGCCACTGTCATTCATGCTGAAACGTTAAAACCAGTCACCTGTTATGAACGACCTCCCTCTGTCTGCTTCTGTCTATCCCTGTAGCGTCGAACAAAACCAGGAAGCAGATCTGACCTCCTTCAACTTCCTTACAACAGTGAGAAAATGAACTTTGGGGAGAAAAATGAGTGTGTGAGAAATCTTGAGTCGTGTCTCAAGGCTTCAGACTAACTAGTACACTCTTAAAAATAAAGCCTTTATAATGGGGGGTTCATAGGGAACCAATGTTGGTTCCCCAAAGAACCTCTCAGTGAACAGAAGCTAATATTTGAATAATCTAAAGAACCTTTTTCCACTATAAAGGACTGTATGTGCAATGGGAAGATTCCAGATTTAAATGTTCTTCATGGAGCCATCAATACCATTAAAGAGGCTTTATTTTTAAAACTCATTACCATAAAATCATTACAAATCAAATCACACTGATTGGCAATCCTATAAGATCATTACAATCATCACACTGTACGACATGGATCTAATAAAGATATGTACTGTATGTAGACTGTACGATGATGACTCTTGTTGAATTGTAGGCGTCGACGCCAAGTTAGTATAGATAATAAAACTTCATCAGCAAGAAGAGGAGAATATGGATGCGGTCATTGCTAGTAAAATTAGATCAACTTGGCGTGCCGATTTTGTAAATGGAGCTTGAGGAAAGTAGTTCGTTTTAGCTGCATGTCGGCGTTAATCAGTACGCCATTTCATGTTGCATTTTTATTGGCTAGTCCTATCATGCTGAATTTATGATACTGTCAGAAAAAAAATCCCTGGCTATCTTTGGTTGCAAGACCGTGATAATTGCCATCTTCAAACCTCTTTCACTGTTCGACGTAGGACCCACGTTTAGGAGCCATGGAATGTCATCTTTCGTCTGGGACAGCTCAAAATGTAAATGTATAAATGTATTCAGTTTTTTTTTTCATGCAGTGAAGTAGGGCTGTCAAACGATTAATCACATCCAAAATAAAAGTTTGTGTTTACATAATCTATGTGGGTGCACTGTGTATAATTCTTTTATATATAAAAATACACACACATGCTTGTGTATATATATTCAAGAAATGTTTTCATTTATATACTGTATATAGATTTATTTATAGTTTATATTATATATATATAAATATAAATATTTTATATATAAATAATATTTTTTTTAAATATACGTGCATGTGTGTGTATTTAATATATATACAAAATAATTATACACAGTGCACCCACATATATTATGTAAACAAACTTTTATTTTGGATGCGATTAATCGCGATTAATCGTTTGACAGCCATAACAGGGAAGAGTATTGACCATGGCTTTTACTATATTGCAATATTGTTCCACACAACTAAATGCTAGATTCTTTCTGATAACATTGGTGTTTCCAACCTTTTGTCTTTTTTTCTCGCGCATTTTCTGTGACAAGTAGTCCAAACGCTATTATCGCCATTTCTTCTTGCCCTTCGTCTGCCATGTTTGTTTACTGCAAGAGATTTTGTAAGATTTTTGACGTTGTGAAAGGAATCTGTTAGTGTGTGTTGTGCTGTCTTGGTCACTCACTTTATTTCCCAGTTATTGGAAATAATCACATTATTTGTGCATTATGTAAACATAGTAACGATTTGAAAAAGATCTACGTTTCAGCATTTCTCCTTTTGTGTTTCTCCAGAAGACAGAAAGTATTTTGGGTTTGGAACATAATGTAAGTGATGACAGAATTGTCTTTTTTCTTCAGTATTCAAATACATTTTCTCAGTAGAACTCGTGTTGTGATTGTAATGTGCCTTGTTATATCTGAGCACTTCTGAGGAATCGGCCCTGCATCTGTGTGTTTTCATGTGACATTCTCCAAATAACTCGACTGTAATAATGTGTCATGTACGGTGGGTGTTTTGGATGTATCTATGAGTAGCTATGAATCCCTGACAGAAAAATTATTTATAACAGCTCATGGTTGTGTAATGCATTCGGGCGGATGTGTGTGTTGTGTTTATGAATAGTTCCATTGCCATGTAAATCCCAGACGACAAAAGTGTGTGTGAATGCTCACATGGACATGCTGGTGTTCTAAACACAGTCTAGCAGTAAACTGAGAGATAACGCACTACTGTGAAATACAGACACATTATAGATTAAGATCACTAGTGCATGTTTGGGCTGGATGAGAATATGGAGTATATTGTGTGTGTGTATATATATATATATAATATATATAATATATATATATTATATATAATATATATATATATATATATATATATATACATTTAAGATTTTGTTGTTGCTGTCAATATTTAGCCAGCCTACATGTTTTCAGCAATATAAAATAGAGATGCGCTGATTCTAAATTTCTCTGCCGATTCTGATAGCCGATTTTTCAGAATGATATCTGCCGATAACGATAACAATAGTTTAAGGCGCTACAAATTAGGCTGTCAAATGATTAATTGCGACTAATCGCATCCAAAATAAAAGTTTGTGTATAAATAATGTGGATGCACTGTGTATAATTATTATATATATATATATATATATATATATATATATACACATGCTTGTATATATTTAAGAAAAATTTTCATGTAAATACTGTATGTATATATATATATATATATATTATTATTATTATTTATAAATATAAATATTTTATAAATAAATAATCTTTTTTTCTTAAATATACATACATGTGTGTGTATTTATATATATATATATATATATATATATATATATATATATATACTGTGTATAATTATTTTATATAATTATTGTTATATAAAATAATTGTGTGTTTTATATAACAATAATTGTTATATAAAAATATAACAATTGTGTATAATTATTGCACTGTGTATAATTATTTTGTATAAATATATATATATATACAAAATAACTATACACAGTGCACCCACATATATTATGTAAACACAAACTTTTATTTTGGATGCGATTAATCGCGATTAATCATTTGACAGCCCTACTACAAATAATGTTTGGTGTAAATGCACACCTGGCAACGCTGTTGCTTTATGCTTTAACATCGCTATTTTTCAAACTGCAAATGCATTATTGTATTGTCGAGTTAACTTTGACAGCCCAAAATTCATTTCTTCACACATAGTATAAGTTGCAGTCTGTCGGACACGTTTTTCCGCCCTTTTTGATTGGGATGCACAATATATTGGCCACCATATCGGCCGATATGTTCATTTGTAATGTTATCGTTATCGGCCTGATAAAAAAATGTGGCAGATATATTAAAGCCGATAATTAATGGATTGTTTCCTTCAGTTGAGAGACACTAGATGCATACTGTTCACCGTGATGCTTTTGAATTGCTTGAGATACGATTGAAATCACTTTAAAAAAGGAAAATATAGTTAAGTGCAACATGTGCAGCTCAAGTCTGTCATATATAGGCTACATACAATTATAATAATGACATTATTACACTTTTTTCACATTCACTCTCCCGGACGCTCCTTGAGGTCTTCAGGCCAAGACCTTTTTACTGTTCCTAGAACTCGTTTTAAAACAAGAGGTCATCGTGCGTTTTGTGTGGTGGCTCCAAGGCTATGGAATTCTCTTCCATTAGTCTTGAGAGCTTTGGACACTGTAGAAAATTTTAGTAAACACCTTAAAACACATCTTTTTAGACAAGCTTTTAACTAGCTATATGGTGGTGTTGTAATGTGTGTTGTGGTTTTTATTTCTTTTATTATTATTATTATTATTATTATTATTATTTTTTTTTTAATTTAAAGCACTTTGTGACCCTTCATGTCTGTGAAAAGTGCTATATAAATAAAGTTTACTTACTTACTTACTTACTTACTACTTACTTACTTACTAATTATAAATGTGTGCTTGGGACATAACATAAATTTTAATGCTGAGACCTTTGTTTTTGTTATCATGCTCTCAAAAATTATATAAAAACTTTAGATTTAGATTTATCTGACAATATATCAGTTATTGGCTTTCAAATATGGGGAATTATCGATTATCGCATCGGCCAAAATGTTTAATATGCGTACATCCCGAGACGGGGTCTAATCAGCCCATCATTGACTGATCTTAAACAATCGACCAATAGTGAAAATAATTGTTTTTTTATACATCGGTGCATGCCTAATATAAAAGTAAGTCACTTTATTTGTATAGCTGTTTTCAAAATAGACATTTTTATTACTTTTTGTGTATAAATTAAGTGATTATTGTCAAGTCAAAAAAATTGTGAATTGTTCTAAATCACGTTTTAATGGAGTTGTCCGGTTGGTAACGTCATTTAGCATCATACACCTGAACTCACAACAAGAATATTTAGCAATGATATTGGTGAATTACAGTCTATTTTGTGATTTAACATGCTTCAGGCTTCAAAAATGGGGGTTTTGTAGTGAAGTAATAGATTAAAAAGTATTTCATGTGATGATGCAATCTTTACTCGTGCTGATCTAAAAATAAAATGACTTTTAAATGAATCTAATAAGTAATACGTTTTACTTCTTCCCACTCCATTTCAAGCATAAGTGTAAAAGTTATTATTATTGTATCTTTTCTGTTGTCACACTATTTTGCTTAAATAAATATATAAATCTAAGAACTTGATAGGTTTTCTTTGACTTTAGTTCCTAATTCCTGATTCAGTGTAGTGCATTCTGATTGGTTGTCGGGAGTGTTTTGGCCTTTGATTGGCCAGAATTATTTAGTCGTCTCTGACTACTAGTTTTTTGTTCCAAAACTGTAATTTGGGGTTTTAGAGAAATGAGCGCAGTAGATTACTAGAATGAAAAACATGCTCTTACTATCCTGAGCTTCAGTAATTAGATGGGACTTGCGCCATGTGTGCGTTTGAGAGAAGCAGGCGTGTGTATGTGGACGTGCAGGGCTTTGTGGGAATATAGTAGGGAATGGATGGATGTGAGATTGAGAATTTCAAGCTGATTTGAGCTGTATTATCTGATCTGTCTGCTGCTCAGAACTACATAATGGAGGTTTAAAATGTATTGACTCTTTTTCTCCCCCCCGGATCGGTGTAATTTAGTTTTGTGTGCACAGTTTTCCATGCCGTAAGCTCAATCGATCATTACTCGCGTCAGGCAGTTTTTCATCCAAATGGATTTTGACCATCATTGCTCCATAGTTTCTTCTGGAATCCAGGAATTGGGATGTTTTTGGCATTCCAACATCATCCGACACACGTGGAACACAGAGACGACGGACTCTGCAAGTTCTCTGCAGTTCTGTTTGAGTTTATTTTTAGATCCCACTCGGTTTGAAGTCTGAGTCAGGCTGGGTCATGGGATTTGACTGAGGGTGACTAACTAAGCGAGGTCTCCGGCTCTGGATTTTTATTTCTGACTTCTGACAGAGATCTGTTGGACAACTGTTGTTGTTTTTGTTTTTTTTTGATTGAATAAAATGTCCAGTATCACCTCCAGAGATCCCTGTTTGGGGTGAATGAGATTAGAAGAAGTCTATTTGAGTCTCTAAACTCACTATTCATTTCGATAACCAGAATTCGTCCGGGTTCTACATGGGGAACACCAGTCAGAGATCCCAACCTCTTCTGGAGGAGACGGAATATTTTAATAGTGCACCAGATACAGGTGAGAACAGATGCGCTGAAAGCATGTAAACAAAGGTTTTGGATTCATCAAGGTCATTGTTAGAGGTTATGTGGAGGAATTTGAACTTTGTTTTCTGAGTGTGACGTAACCGGAGTAATGTGTAATATCAAGGCTGGATGAACTTTGTATTTGGTCGCTTATTAAGTTTAACGTTGATCTTTTGAGCTTCCATTTAATTGTAGTCATAAAGTACACACATCCTTATTGCAGTTCATGTTGTACTTTGGTTTCCATGACTCATATTGTGATATTGGATTTTAGACTTTGAAGGATACAAATGTTCTCGTCTATTTCTGTCAATTTACGCTATTGGATTTAGATCGATCAGGCTTTTTTTGGGAAGTTCTTCAAAGTCAATTACTTGTGTTGTTGAAGGTTGTGCTGTTGTTCATTCAATTTCTGTTCAATTCCTTGTGTTATGGTATCCGACTGCAATGCTATGATACTTTTATATATTGTGTTACAGGATATTTATATACCATGGTTAATTTTTGTTAATGCTGCATTGATACATTAATTGCCCTCTTTAAAAAAATTGCAAGCAAGTTCTTCTCCAACAAAGAAAGTATTTCTGGGAATACAGAAGCTTCTGATGTGAAATTCCAGGGACATTCCTTCCCGTTTCAGTTGTGTGGCTTTTGTCTAAGTGCTCATTTGATCCAGTCAAACTCTGGGTGGATCCAACCCAACGATCTGCGTCCAGAAAAAGAGATGCAGAGAGAGTCTTTCGGGACATGAATGAGATGGTCATTTTGACTTCTCTGTTTCGGGACATTTAGGATTTTGGGCTGTGGATTGACGAGAGAGTCTTTAAAGAGGAACATGCTCGTTTTGCAAATAGTTCTGCGCTCTTTTGATACCTGTATCAGAAACATTGTATTTAACTTTCTACTTTATCACAGAAACATGCACTTGAATGTGCCAGCATCTATTCAAGACCCGTAAGTCCTAAATAGGACATTCAGAAGTGCTGCTGATGGCAGGACCTCAGATCACATTAAACCGTCTGCATTCGGGTTCTATGTAACTTGAGCCAAACATCTGGGTTCATATTGTGCTATCAAAGCATCCTGTCTGATTTAGAGGAGATATACGGTTGTTTTGGCCTGTTGTTTCAGTGTGCCAGTTTTCATGCTGAAATGGAGCTCGCCACTTGGGTTTCAGCAGTAGAAATGTTTATCTTAGCAATGGTAAATTTGGAAAAATAAGAAAATACATTTGGCAAAACTGAGTTTGACTGATTCGGTCATGTTAGTAATTCATTCATTCCCTCATAAAAGGCGATTAAGACCGTTCCCAACTCATTTTACTTCTGTAATCTTGTGTAATTCCAAGTGAAACAGGAAAAAATGTAAGAATTTGAGTTTATCCAATAATTGGATGATAAAAAGTGGCCGAATTTAGTCGAGAGGGGTTAAAAAGTAAGTGGACTTGGTGATGGGAGTTAAAAAGGAAAGTTGTTTGATAAAACATTACAAAGACAATCTTTGTGTTTATTGGGAACGAATGTTTCGATGAAGTAATGGGGTCTATTTTGATTCGATGATGACTTTTGAGTAAGTATTTATGCTGGTTGATTTGGTTCAAGGCTGAGGACTCATCATCCAAGGCCAGACAGAGAGAGTTTAGAGCGGGATGAGGCTCCCTTAAGGAAGGCCGTGAGCATGTGTGTGTGTGAGAGAGATAGTGAGTGAAGGATAACAAGTGTTTTGCATCCGGAAATGATAATATCTGTGCATTTCTCCTCTTGCTGCGCAGTCACTCGCTCTCGGCTGCGTAATGCTCTGTTTACCAAACAGAAAGTATTAAAACACCATCAGTTCTTCTGACGTATAGTCTGTCTGCTTGCAATACTCTTTTTACCTGACACTTTGACTGTCTCGAAGTCACTATCGTCTCAGAAACCCTGAAGACTGCACTGTAGTTTGTGGAAGCTCCTTAATTATTTTGTTCCCATCAGGTTTTGGGTTTATTTGATATTTCCAAAACATCTTGACAAACGGAATTTGCTCATAATGTATTGAAATATATTGCATGGATGAACACAGACATGAGTGTGGGTGTCCAAAGATGTTGCACAATGTTTTATAGGATTTTTTTGTCTTGAGAATATGTCTAAAACAGTAACATTTAGGCTACAATCCATTTGTGTTAACATTAGTTAATATGAACTATTATTATTGAACAATATTTCTACAGCATTTATTTGTCTTGGTTAATGTTATTTTCAACATTTATATATTTTTGAAATCAAATGTGAACATACTGTATCTGTTAGTGTTAGTTAATAAAACACTGTAAATTAACATGAAAGAGCAATGAATAATTGTTTTTTTTAATTTACATTTAAAGTAGACAATGAAGAAAAATGACCCTTTAAAGGAATATTCACCCCTTTAAATATTGAGTAAAGAGAGATATTGAGTAAAGCAGAAGGGCAGAAATAGATCAGGACCACGGCGTGTGTTTGATGGAACATGAAACTCTATTAGACGATGGTATATTTAATCATCTGTGTTTGGGCTGAATGATAGGGATTAAAACCGAGCTGTCTTGATCTTTTTTGTATTGATGTTACCATTCTAATTAAAGGCGCAATATGTAAGATTTTTTCGCCACAAGAGGGCGCAGCAATAAT
Source organism: Pimephales promelas (assembly GCF_016745375.1). The sequence continues at coordinate 2,683,096 of NW_024121932.1, forward strand.
AACAACAATAACAAAAGCGTAGGTTGATGATGTAGTGATGAGCTGAATGATGGGACTTGCTGTCAAGCTGATGGATCTAATAATGTTTATGGATGAGTGCAAACATTCTTGTTTTTTTAACATTACTACATTATGAAGCAGGTCGCGATTGCTAAAGAGACAGATATCACACACGACTCCCGCGGATAGGGCTGTCAAACGATTAATCGCGATTAATCGCATCCAAAATAAAAGTTTGTGTTTACATAATATATGTGGGTGCACTGTGTATAATTATTTTATATATATAAATACACACACATGCTTGTATATGTTTAAGAAATATTTTTATATTTATTTTTTATATTTTTTTATATATGAAGAGTTCAGATGCAAAAGCCTCTAAATGCCATTTGAAATTTTCTTCTAAAATGACCATTTTTATCAAGCTTGTATATTTCAGTTCAGTAATTTCACTTAAATTACAATTAATAGGCAATCTTCATTGCCATTTAAGTGAAATTACTGAACTTAAATATACAAGCTTGATAAAAATTATCATTTTAGAAGAAAATTTCAAATGGCACTTAGAGGCTTTTGCATCTGAAATATCATATTTTTTTCTTAAATATACATGCGTGTATATATATATATATATATATATATATATACGCACAAAATAATTGTACACGGTGCACCCACACATATTATGTAAGCACAAACTTTTATTTTGGATGCGATTAATCGTTTGACAGCCCTACCCGCGGATATAAAGGAATAAGGACATTTAATTCTACTGAATTACCCACAAGTGATGGATTACTCTCACAGGTCAGTTTATTAGATGAATTAAATTTGTGAGGTAATGCAGCACTGCTTCACTTGGGCTAACGTTACACTATTACACTAAACAGAGTTTAAATGTGTGTTGAAAGTTATAATGTTACGTGTTAGTTTGTTTGCTATACGAAACAAGCAGTAAGCTAGATCAACATTAGAATAACATACTGACCATATTCTAACATTTCATCGTGTTTAGCTAACGCTATATAACTTTTATTTGTTTTATGTACATTTGCTGACCTGTCGAGTCGTGACTCGTCATGTTCTGTCAAGTCCAAGTTGATGTGGAGCTCTCGGCATCTTAAAAACGCCACGCTGTTGTTGATCCTCATTTTAGTTCATGGTCTATGTTTGAAAGAAACAAGAATTGCGTGCCGCTAAACGTTACGCACTGCGCTGTGGTCATGCTATGGCAGTATGAACGGAAATTAGAGGATGGCGCGGATATTGCGTCATTGACAGGCGGCACTTTTTTCAGGGACGGTGACTTATTACAATTGTAATTTCTCTGAAATAATATATCTTTGGAGACTTTTGGGATATTGTAAGTACAAGTATTGTAAGAAATACATCACACTGTGTAAGTGATTTTTGGATATTTTATTACAAAATTCTTACATATTGCACCTTTAAATTAAAGTTGGCATGAAAGGGAAGTTGCGATTCATCCCTGTTATGATGTAAATCCAGTGAATTGCCTTTTTAAACAAGAACAAACGCGCGGGGCTTGATTTTGTCCATGGAGTCGTGAACGATGATGGTTAATGCAGGGGAATGTGTTTGCATTAGTCACATGTTAGTCACATTAAAACTACACACAATTCCTGAATCCATAACCTGTACACACAAATCCTGTTAGTAAGCATGTCCAGATAACTCATCTGATTCTGTCTGCTGTCCTCGTGTTCTTCACTTGAATGAGTCTCTCGCATCACGTCTGCTCCAGTAACCCAGTTCTCCTCCTCCTCCTCCTCCTCTTCCTGCACCTGTTCCCACACACCTCTTTCATGACAGCATTTCCTGCCGTGTGATTTGTGTGGGTAGATTCATGCCGAGATTGCAGACACTCACTCTCACAAGAGCCTGTTACCAAGATTATTAGTGTTGTAAATGTACATTCCTGTGCATGATGTGTTTGAGGGACACACAGTCAGTGACTGTTCTTTGCCTGTCATTATCTTTATTCCAACTAAACCAGTCATCTGGAGGAAATGCACTGTGTGTTTATGAAACATAGAAACTTTGTGCATGTAAATTAAACAATTTCAATAAAATAGTTCCTGTTTGTCAACCACAGACTGAGCATCGATTAGCTTTTTGTAAAACAAAAGGCAGGATCATGTGAAATTTGAGCTTTTTTTTTTTTTTTTGAGCTGTTTTATTTTTTAAACCAGAATTGTATGTATTTCTGAAATATAATGAATTCAAAATAAGCTTGTGACCATATTAATTAATTAAAATTAGCTTTTTTATTGTTAGTTAACCTATAGTTTTTTAAAATTAGTTATCCTATTGTTTTATTTTTATTATTGTTATTATTATTTGGTTTATTACTGTAGTATTAGGTTTTGTATTTTTTTTTATCAGGAAAACTTTTTTGAATGATGGACCCTGGACTTTTTTATTATACAATTTATATATAATATATATATATATATATAATTTTGTATTAACTAATGTTAACTAATAAATTATTAATAAATTTCTATATAATTTATATAATTTTGTATTAACTAATATTAACTAATAAATTATTAATAAATGAATAAAGGCTTAAAAATGTATGTCTCTTTAGTCCATGTTCGTATTAATTATACTAAAATAAAGTGTTACTAAATTGAAGATCAATTAAACGGATACTATTTTTTATTACTTATCTCAGAGTATTAATTTTTTGGGGGGGTTTTTTTATTGTATTTTTATTCTACTTTAAGAAAAGCCAATTTTAATCAGCTAAACTGTTTTGTAAGATGAACCCCCCAAAATAAACTTTTAGAATTTTTAAGTAAAATTAGGGAATATTTTAAAGTTTTTATGCATATAAACATTTTTTAAGTTGAATTTGATTAAATATGTGTATTTTTTAATGTTGAATCTGTATCTACCATGAAGCTTGTGAAGCTGTAAAGGCGATACTTAAATATTAAGTATTATTTTTCATAAAGTATCCGCTCTAAAGTTTATTAGTACATATTTCTGACTGCAGTATGTATGGTGTTTGTATTTTGTAGTTTAAATTGCAAAATGTAGTACTTGCCAAATTCAAAGTGTGTGTGTGTGAGATGGGTAGGGTTAGTGTAAGGGGAAAGAATACAGTTTGTACAGTATAAAGGCCATTACGTCTATGGAATATCCCCATTTAGATGCTAAGTAAACGTGAGTGTGTGTGTGTGTGTGTGTGTGGTTATCCATGACTCAGTGTTCCAGAGGTCAGTGCTCTTTGTTGTAAAGAGGATGGGCAGCACAGGAAGTGCTCCTGTGCATTGGAGCCAGACAGGAAGTTGATGGGTAGGACTGAGGCCAAAGCAGGAAGTGGTGGCTGTGACCTGCAGGTGACATGAGTTAGGACTAATTGTATGTTTGTATGTGATGTGTGTACTTTCGTGCTGAAGCAGACCTTGAACCGGAGGTTGGGGAACGCAGTCACTGTGATGATGGGGTCACTGGACAGGAAATGATGCAGGATTTGGCCGGGGCTTCCTATTCCTGAATTCATTTTTCTAGCAACTGTGCTTGAGTTCAGACACACACGTGTGTTCATTAGTCTATAATGGACATGGTTTGAAGGCTGTAGTTAGACCAGCTAAAATCTGATGCCTCCCTCTCTGTTTTTCCGTCAATCTATATTATCAGCATTCCATTAAAGACAGTGAAAACACTCCCTCGGGCGGAACGAGAGCGAGGGAGGGAAGTGTGTGCTATAGTTGATCTTGTAGAGAACTGCGTGTTGAAATGTTCTCCGATAAGTGGAATTTGATTGACAGCATAATTTACTCAGACTTGAAGCTCAGCATCAGGGTTACCCATAATGCATTTCAGGCCTATTGCCATTGCTCCTTAATGGGCTAAACGCTTATATTTGTGCACTTCAAATTCTGGTTTTAAATATTTAAAATATTATTATTCATGCAATCCCCTGTGCAGTTCTTGCTTGCAAAGACTTAAAGAAACATTCTATAAAGTGTGATTTCTTTCAAGTTCTATATGTCTTTATGTGAATGGTTAAGCTTAAGATAAGAGACATAAACACAAAAGGAAACTAAATGAACCACAATTATTTAAAAATAATGAATCATCTGCGAAGACAGTGACAGACCTGCAACAGTGTTAAATAATAATGAATTTACCAAATCAAAATTGTAATTGGTCATGTTAATGAGGGTCTTATTGTGATTTACACGTTTTATTTGATGACATCATTAACTCTCCTTTTTTCAGTTTTTCATTATAAACTACTGTGTCTATTTTAATATTATGTGACATTATATAACATTTATCTGAATACACCAGTAAGATTGTCTTCTTTTTTTCTTCTTACAGTTTTTTTTTTAATTTTTTTTTTATTTAAACGCGAATAAGAGTTTAAACAGTGTACAAAAAGTATAGATAATTTATAATATAACCATTAGAAACCAGGCCCAACTGTCCTAATTAAGACTGTAAGAAATTACTCTCTTTAATTTATTAATAAGCATTTCTAACATTGTTGTTGCATGACATTGCATTTTTAATTCAGTGATTGCATCCAGTTAATCTCTAAAATAAGTTATATTTAAAGCATTTTTGTCAAGAACATCTTAACTTTTGGCAGTCAGATCCGAGTACTTATCACACCGGACATGGAGGGTCAAGTGGAGCACTTTGCGTTCATTTGGGACGAAATATCCCACATAGGGCCAGATTTACTAACAGCTTGCTCCAGCGCAAACCCTCTTTTGCCGTAACTGCAGGATTTACTAAAGATGGTTATAAATGTGTTTTGAAAAGGCATGGACAGTTATTTTGCGGCTGACCTTATTGCATGTCCAGTAGTAGGAGTTACTCTTTCAGACACAAAATGTAATCTTTCCCTCGCGGGTCAATTTTTTATTTTTTTTGTCCAGAAAGCTTGTATTGTTTAATGTTTAAAATGTGTGTTTTTTTGTTTTTGTTTTTTTTTATCATTTTTTTTTTTTGTGGGGATGTTTTTTTTAAATAATTGTTTGTTTTAAGTACTTTAAAATGTCTAATTTATCAATAAAAAATATATAATTTAAGCACATTCTTCACATTCTTTCAATTGAAATTTAAAATAACTTTGATATGCATTCAGATACACGGGTAGACGTGTAAAATTATCTTTTGTTAAAGTTTTATCAAAAGCATTTTTTTGTACCGAAGCATTCCTCGACTTCCATTCATTTCTAAGGGGGACAAATTGATGCACAAAGGAAATATTTGTTACTTTTTGTAATTTCAACAAGCTAAACTCCTAGAATCCAGTAAGTGTGTGTGTGAGTGTGTGCGTGTATTCGTGATTCGTGAAGTGCTACAAAAGTCCCAAGATCCTGGACCACTCCGATGAACAGTAAATGTTTTCAAATAACCTGAGGGAAAGATAAGGGTTAAAGGGTTAGTTCAGCCAAAAATGAAAATTATGTCATTAATGACTCACCCTCATGTCATTCCATGCCTGTAAGAACATTGAAATGTATGTACAGTATACTGTCCTTGTCCAGAAAGGAAATAAAGACATCATCAAAGTAGTCAATGTGATATCAGTGGTTAGTTACAATGTTTTGAAGCATCGAAAATACATTTTGGTCCAAAAATAACAAAAACTATGACTTTATTCAGCATTGTATTGTTATTACAGCAATATATATTACAGAGGAGCTGTAATTTATCAATTTGCAACAAGAATATGTTCATACTCCTAAGGCGTGTTTAGACCTTTATTTTGAAATTGTGATGAACATGAAAAATCATGATGGGTAGAAACCTCAGTTTGTTTTCATACCAAGAGCTCAAAAGATAGCATCCATTCAATTATTTTAGAAAAAAAGGTCTGACTTTTTTTAAAACATAAAGAAAAAATTATAGATTCACCATTTGTGATGTGGCAGGAAGCTATAACGCACTTACTTGTTCTTTTTATATGTTTCTTAGAGGTTTAATTCATATCAAAATCTGCCAAACTTTTCATATTACTTCTGAATTGGATGTCTACTCCATAAATTGTATGAAAATCTTGGAAATGATGGTTCATATCACTCAAAACACATAAATGGAGACGCCCTTATATGGGAAGTAATGGTTGCGACCTAGTGAAAAAGTTTGGTACTGCGCCCAAACAAAATCTTATTGAAAGCTCATTTTTTGAGACGTCAACCTAAAATTTTAAACACAACTTGTTCAGATTTGTGGCTTTGATTATTTGCAGTTTTAGAGTCGCCCAGGTTTTGAAAATATAGTATATTTTATATAAATTCTGAATAATTACATTTTTTACATAGTAAATTTTTTCATAAACTCAAACCTCTATACGTTTTTTTCTGTTTCACTTGCTTCAAAAATCTGCCAAATTTCTTCTTTAAAACTCTTGAATTCTTGAATTACAACCATTTAAGTTTGAAATGTGCATTTTCATGTATATTCAGAAAAAGGGGGGTGACAGTTAAAGGGTTAAATGAATAATGCAAGGTGATTTACTAAGGTTTGTGCTAGTCTATATTTGCGCCATTATTTACCGCCCCCCAAAAAACCTGGGTTAAACCAGACATGAATTTGGCTGTTATTGGTAGACTGGGTTGGTCATTATGGAAATGATCCAGGTTCGTCAGTTCTGTCGAGTCGTCAGTAGATCACGCACAGAACTTTACCCTCCCATCGGCGCCATTTTGGAATTGCGTTCTCACGCTAATTTTAGTTTAGTAAATCTGGCCCATAGTCTGTTGTGGTTGCAAACTGCACATTTTGTCAAATGTAAAAAGTCATCTGGGCTTTCTGTGCATACTACATACTACTTTTTAAAAACAGTAGGTTATATTCTGCGTGCGTTTCTGTCGATTTTGGTTGTAGTAATTCTTCACTGCACGTAAATTGCACAATGCTAGGTGTCCTGAGCCAAAACTACATTAACTTTGCATGATGCAGCCACTTACACACTCAGTATTGTATTGTAGAGATTGATTGGTGAGTGCTGGTGTGTGATATGGATCTGTAGTATGGATTTTAGTGGTGATTACATTTAAAGTACTACATTACCCACGCTCCACTGCTGTTCTTTTCAGCCCACAGGCCTTAATACGCCCACCATGCATGCGTGTGTGAGAGGTTAATTAAGTGTGGTATGTGTGTATTAGAGCATAATGGCTCCACCCATGTTAGTTACAATACAACTTTTCCGTTTTACCCAGAAGGCATTGTTCTGAGCACGCTCTGAACGGAAAGGCAGAGTCCCTTTCTGCAACAATGGCTGTCAACATGCACACCTAAACACACAAACATGATATGTAGTTTCCTGCATTTTTGTAACCCAAAAAGTGTTTTTTTCTCATGAGGGGTCAGATGTCAACTGTGCATCGAGAGTGTGTATGATTACATGCGGTCCAAACTAAGTACACGCTTCTTAAACACACTTTGAGCCTCTTTCGCATAGAGATTCATTCCCACTGCCAGTGATTTTCTGAAATCTATGCGCGCATTCAAAGATACGTGACATCAGGATATTGATGTTAAGGTTGTGTATCTGCGATTGCTTTCGAGAAACCACGTTCGTACATTTTTTTTTTTACTGATTTGATCATAAAATAGTGCATCACGTACCGTTCAACTAAGTTGGTGAATGATCTCAGCTTCAGTGTCATCACTAAAACACACCCTTAACGGCATCAGTCCATAGCTGTCAACATTGAACATTGAAAATAAGGGAGTTTTCCCGGAATCCATCCCCAAAATAAGGGATTTTTTTTTTGCACGATTCTCACCCACAAACTTTAAAAATAAAGCACAATCCTTAAAAGTCTAAGGTGTTCATAACTAGCCTGTGTGAGAGAGAAAGAGACAGTGTCATTTAAAGGGAAAAAAAATCTACATTTGGATTAGCGTGTGTTGCTCTAGCATTTGGACAACAATTTAAACATTTAGCCTATCACACATCTTCCAAAATCCGCAAAATAGGGAAGTGGGCTGTCTGTTTATTTTAATTACATTTACACATTTTGTGTAGCTTTAAAGAGCCTATTTAGCCTGATGGTGGACCATCACTCAGAAGACACACTATCTTTATATCCTCCTATAGGCCCAGAACGTTTTTTTTTTTTCACGTTTTTTTTTCTTCTTCATGTAATCACATTGTTAAGAGCTTAAGAAACAAATGGAAAAAAAGAAAATATATTTTATTCATATATTTGAAAATCTAATTATAATAATTATTATTTGTTTAAATTACATTGATATCTGAATTTATGTAAAAACCTAGACTTTCAAACATCAAAATGTAATGTATTAATATGTATTCGAGTACAAAATTACATTCAGCTAGCCTAAACATCCTTTCCTATTTTTTATTTATTTTTTTGCCTGGAAACGCAAAGAAATTCCAGGCAAAGAAACACGCTTGCCTGTCGCGTGAAAAATAGGCGTCAGTTCTATTTCTAGCATGCACGCGTTTTCTGGAGACGCGCGTGTCACGCAGGCAGCGTGCAATAAAAACGGACACGCCACGCAGCCAGTGTGTCTCCGGCCAGCGCGCGCGGCACCGCATCCGAGGATAAACGACTTCAAGCCGAATCTGTCCGAGCCCGTACGTCTCACACAATCAGAGAGTAAAAATACGGTATATTTTACGGGAAAATACTCAAACGGGAAGACAGCGGGAAAAGAGCTAAAATACGTGAGAAACCCGGAAAAAACGGGAGGGTTGACAGCTATGCATCAGTCCCTTTGGTTCACACAGAGATCGTTCCGGGACTGATCCCAGCAATGTTACTAGGTCCGCATCCTGGGATCAATCCCGGGACGTGTTTGTGTTCACACAGAAGGCACTGCAATTTTCTGGGATCAGCGCTCTGTGTGAGAGGGGCTTAGAACAGCTGTTCTCAACCAGGAGGACAACAAACTTCCAAGGGGGCCTCAAGATCATTTAAAATAAAATAAAAACAAGCATTAAAAAAGGTTGACATAAGGTTTCCTGCACCAAAAACAGTCGAAACATATTCCACCCTCCCTGACTCCTCAGTTTTGTCTGGTAATGCTAGTCGTGCCGAATTTACACACTTTAAATCTTTAAACAGGCTGTTTTGCTGCTGTACCTTTAAGATTTCTATTGAGAAACGATCTCTGTTATGATTGTGGAACCTTTCCGTAGTGGAGAGGGCTGAAGTTCCTAAATACTGAGTAATTGTTGTGTAAATGTGGCAGATTTATGTAAATGACCTCGTTGTTGTGATGTCACAATCACAATAGCCGCCTCTCCACTGTCGGGCCAGTGCGAGACAGGGCTTTAAAGGGATAATAGACCTTATTCAGAGCAGCGCCATGACAGGTATGAAAGTGAGGCTGTGAGGGATAGACTTACCGTGTTTCCAATGGCATGGACTGTAAAAAGCTGAATAAAGCGGCTAGATTATAATCTTACAATTTTCCACAGCTTACATTGTCGGAGTTTTTTGTCAACTGACATTTCTTTGAAAGATATTTTCCAGTGTTTCATGAGCAGAACAATCCGAAAACACATTAAATAACAATACAGCCCATTGAAGAGATGCAAGTCTATCCCTCACAGCCTCGCTTTCATTCTCATTAAAAATCAAAGATGGCGCTGCCGTGAATAAGGCGTATTAATGAAAATTCTGTCAGTATTTACTCACCCTCATGTTGTTCCAACCCCGTAAAACCTTCGTTCATCTTCAGAACACAAATTAAGATATTTTTTATGAAATCTGAGAGCTGGATCACTCCTCCATACTAGTTCATAGGCTTCTTGAGGAGTTAAAACTTGCCGGTCTGAAAGTTATTAAAGACATCGTTAAAATAGTCCAAGTGACTACAGTGGCTCAATCTTAACTTTATCAAACGACAAGAAAACGTTTTGTGTGCAAAAAACAAACATAAATAACGACTTCATTTCAACTATTCATTTCCTTCTCTTTGCGCCTCTAGTCAGTTAAACTAGTGTAATTGCGTAGAGCTACGTCACACGTAGGCTCACTATTGGCCGACGCTGGTCGTGTGTGATGCGTGTGACGTACAACAACAAATCACATGCAATTACACTAGTTAAACGCATTACCGCCTCTGTTTGTAACCACTCCTCTAAGCCGAGCTTATTCGTCAGGCCAAAAAATCGCTGGCCGTTTGGTACTGAAAAGGCCCTGACGAGGCCCGATCAAGCCCTGGAAGTGACATTGGAAATGCGATTGGCCCTGGCACCAACTGGCACGTTCGCTTTTGACCTGACACTGTGGAAACACGGCTAATGATTTCTGAATGAGCTGTGCAGTTTAGATTCTGTCTAATTGTGCATGTGAGAGTATTATTTAACAGATATTACTTTGAACTAGGGGTGGGCGATATGGAAAAAATATCATATCACGATTTTTTTTGGAAAATCACGATCACGATTTTTTATCACGATTCTTTTTCAATTTGGTTTTAATATTTTGCAAGTGGCTGTTCATTACAGCCAAACTAATGTTAAAAACAAATCCTTAGGTAACAAAAGAAAAAAGAAAGGCATACATTTAGGCCAGTGGCGAAGATAAAAATCTTTGTCATTATTTTCTTTTTTTTATATTAAAAAAATAAGACAAGATAAACATTACACAAATTAATATTCAAATTAAATAAATAGTGCTTTTTTTCAGATGCAGTAGGTGTATTTAGCAGTAGCATTGAAGAAAGTAATTAAATTAACAAATATGAAATTAAAACACTACATAGACTTCACTGAATAAATTGATTCTTATTAAAGCTACTATTAAAGTTCTCAGTCAGTGAGTGATTTTCTCCTTGTGTGTTTTTTATTTTTTATTTTTTTATTAACACTAAAGGGATAGTTCCCTCAAAAATGAAAATGGTCTTAATTTACTCTCTCAAGATGTTTTAAACACGAATAAGTTTCTTTCTTCTGTTGAAAATAAAAGTTATTTTGAATAATGTGGGTAACCGAACAGTTGCTGGTCCCCCTGTTTTTTATAGGTTCTCTCCTGGAAGTTAATGGGGACCAGCAACTGTTTGGTTACCCACATTAAAAAAAAAATGTCTTTTGTGTTCAGCACAAGAAAGAAATGAATACAGGTATGGAACAATATTAGAGTGAGTAATTAATGACAGATTTTTTTTTCTTCTTCTTCTTTTTGTGAACTATCCCTTTAAGGACAAGCGGCAGTACTATTTACTTCTGTCGTTTATAGACCAGCACGCGACGCTTTTAATATAGACGCATATTACACCAGATATTCTCTCAAATGTTTGCTTTCACTTTAGACGTAGCCTGTTTATGTAAACATTGTGTGTATTTAACAGTATTAGCATAATAAGACTCGAAAGATAACTTAGTCCAGTATTCAGGCGCTGTTGACAGGCTTCTAGTGCATGTGAGCGTCGGGGGTAATTTATGCGGTCAGGAAAGCGCACGTTAGAACAGCGCATCAGCGCGTGGATTAAATGTTTAACCTTGCTTATGCAAGTAATGAACTTTTGTGAATTGCAGTGTCCCGTACCTATTCATTAACGTGTGATGTGTAGGCTACGTCGCGTTGTACAGATGAGACGGAGGCGCCAGAACTGTTCTGATAGAATGCACTGTAACACGATACTACGATATTTCTTCAAAAGCAGATCGTGGAGACATTTTAATCGTCCACGATTAAAAATCGTCATATCGCACACCCCTACTTTGAACAGGATGATAAATTAAGAAATAGCTGTGTATGTGTGTGCGTGCGCGCGTTTCTCTCTAATTACAGCCCATAAAATTCCAATTATGATAAAACCCCACAGACGGGGATTCTAGTTTATGTAATTGCCTGTGGGAGCACGTTTGTTTGGTGATGTTTATCGCCAGCAAGGCTTGTATGTGTTTATGTGTATAGTTTAATTGTGCTTATTATATAAAACGACTCTGATCTTGCATTGATTGCTGGTTGTAAGTATCCCACCCTCCTTTTTTAGTGACAGATCGTCTCTCTAAATGTATCTGATAACCAAAACAGTGCTGAGAGTTCGTCAAAGACGAAGCCTGAATGAATTTCCCCAATCGCCTCGGGTTTTTTGTTCTGTCGCAGATTTTAGGTTATGCAAAAGCTCCTTTTGATATGTACTTGTCTTGTCTTGTGAATTTATCCTTCTGTGTTTTTATTGTTTTCCAGAATCCCAGAAGTCCCACCTCTCATCTTTCACGATGAAATTGATGAAATTTCATTCCCCGAAGATTAAAAGAACTCCATCTAAGAAAAGCAAACAACTCCAGCCAGAGCCTGCAGTGAAGACTCCAGAGAAACCCGTCAACAAGGTAAAGCAACTCTACTCTTTCCTTTTGAGATCTACAGTTACTCTACCATAACTAGTCAGAATTAACTTTCCACTAACTCTATAGTTACTCTACTTCTGCTCTTCCACAATAACCATTACCTTTCCACCCTCTTACCTCTACAGTTACAACAAACTCAACCCTCTCAACTTTACAGCAACTCTACGGTCGCTCTACTGCAGCTCTATCTCAGTAAAGATGATCTCCACATCTTTTTAGCTGCAGAATAACTCCCATGCTGCTCTATCTCAACTCTGTTGCCGCTGCATTATCGCAAATATCAACTTTCCATCCTCTGTAAATAACATTTAATGTCTTTTAACAGAAGGTGAGTCGATTGGAGGAACAGGAGAAGGAGGTGGTGAGCGCTCTGCGTTACTTCAAGACGATTGTGGACAAGATGAGCGTCGATACAAAAGTTCTCCAGATGCTTCCTGGTTCAGCTAGTAAAGTTTTGGAGGCCATATTGCCTCTGATGCAGGTAGAGGCTCGGATACAGCACAGGTGAGAGTACCAGCACTAAATGTACCATGGTAACACCGTGGTAATCTTTAAAGGGTAACTAAACCCCTGGTCAGAGCCTGACTCCACCCAATGGCAATATTTGAAAATGCTTAAAAAGTGGGCGGAGATAGAGGGGACGAAATAGATGCTATAACACTCTATCCTGATCGTTTTCAATACTCACAATTCCAGTGGTTTTGACGACACAAGATGGTTTTTATGCTGCCAAGGGCTTAGCTCGCGTGGTGAGCTGAAACCTGCGTACGTCACGAGGTGCGGAACATCCAATAGGAAAATTCAACTGCAGTAGCCACCGTTCAACCTGAAGAGGGCAGCACTAAGACGTTTTTACACCATATATTGTAGAAATAAAACACTTGAATCAATGACTGGTATTAATAAAGATCCATTCTTACAGATCATTAACTAAAAAAAGTTGGTTTAGTGTTTAGTTGCTCTTTAAAATATCTACGTACTTATCTACGTCTAAGTACCATATTAAATAAGAGTGATTTTGCAGCCTCTTTCTGTTATTCTCTCTCTCTCTCTCTCTCTCTCTTTTCGCAGCTCGGCAATGTCCTCCTGTCATAACCGCGTGTATCAGAGTTTGGCGAATCTCATTCGTTGGTCCGACCAGGTGATGCTGGAGGGCATCGACCTCGACGACAAGGACACCGTGGCAACCGTCACCACGGTGATCAAAGGCGTGCTGGATGGTGTGAAGGTGAGGCGATGAGATGTGTGTTTGTGACAAGGTTAAAACAACACTGGCATATTTATAACTGGAGTGTGTGCGTTTGTAACAGGAGCTGGTGAAACTCACAATAGAGAAGCATGAGCAACCGTCCCCGACGTCCCCCAACAAACCAGCGCCTCCTGTGACCAAAGCCGAGAGGTACACTCACAAAGGCCCATATGGATTTATCAGGTTTGCATAGAGATTGTTTAATAATGCTTCTCTCTCTCTTTCTCAGTGTGTGTGAAAATCCTCTAACTGAGCGAGAGAAGGCGATCCTGAGTAAGACCACGCCCATTGCCACGCCCACCGACAGCTTGACGGACATGTCCGAGGAAGAGGCTCCGCCCAAACCTCCTCTACCGGGACTCAAACTGGCAGAGCACAGGTATGACAGCGTGATTTTGAAATCTGAAATTGTTGTTTGTGGTTTCTGAAAATGAAAAAAAGAACTGATGGATTCTCAAGACATTTTTAAAAGGCATATTAAAAAGATTATTTTGGGTTAATTTTTCATGCTTTGAAATCAAACAGTCTGTTGCATTGTAGGATTGCTTTCTGCTCAATTGCAGTTGGTCATCAACGTATTCCATACATTCACTGAATACAAAGTGAAAACTGCAAGCGTAGTGAATGTTAGGCTAGTGTGCCATTCCAAACCCAGACCTTCCTTTCGGTTCTGTCTCAAATCATTTGATACCTCATTGTTTCCTTTACAGCCAACAGATTAAGGTAAATACGCTTGTGTGTAGTGTGTAGGATGCATTGATGAGGCGAACATCAAGTATTCTTTAGGTGTGCGCTGTAGTGTATACTCGGGAGTATATTAGCGTGCACTAGGCATTGAGTAGTGCAGTATGTAGTATATTTATTTAGTGATGGTAATTTATGTCATGTTCATTTATTCTTCTTTCTTCACAAGTATCTAAATATATTTGAATGAAAACACATCCGATACACACACACACATTCATATGACTGCATCATCTCTCAAAGGCGTTTGGCTTCTGAAGTTTTTTCATTGACTTTTTGTCTGTAATTAGAGACATGCAGGTAGTAACTGTATCATACATACTTTCTGTGAAGGGGAATTACAGATGGTTGAGTTATTTTGCTGTCTGATGATAAGAGGTGTGTGTGGAGGGTGAATGAGATCATGTTAGCTATAGACTTTAGTTAGAATACATGGCATACTTAATTTAACATCAATGAAAACAAGCTGTAGTTCATTCAGAATATCACAATTCTTAAGGTTACATTTAATTCTAACTAAGTTTTGCAATGGAAATGTGTGTAAATGCTCATTTTCAATTACGTATTAAAAATGGGCTGATATTTAGGTATTTTATGATTAACACAATTTCAATTTATTTTTATATGTGAATTCAGTTTATATAATCTAAGTTAATGGTCATTTATTGTTAATATTGAAATTATTTTGCATCATTTTATCTGAATTCTATTGCTATTTTTTAAATGCCTCATCCATATGCGTAGCTATTTTTTTGTTAAAAAAAAAACAAAACTTTTTTTTTTAAACCTTTATAATAAAATAATGTACATAGAAAAACAAATGTTTGTTTTGTGCTCATATTTTAGTGGAAAATACCCAAAATTAAATACCTGATTAAGTGGAAAACTCTAAATATCTATAAAAATTTCAAAGCGTTTGTCAGCATATCTCTATATTAGGGCTGTGCAAAAATTAATTGCGATTAATCGCATACAAAATAAAAGTTTACATAATATATTTGTGTGTGCTGTATATAATTATTTTGTATATATAAATACACACACACACATGCATGTATATATTTAAGAAAATGTGTTATTCATATATAAAATATTTATATTTATATAATATAGATTATGTATTTATATATATATATATATATACAGAATTTAAGCGCAAATAATTCTTAAATATATACATGCATGTGTGTGTATTTATATATACAAAATAATTATATACAGCACACACACACACACACATATATATATATATATATATATAAATACATAAGAAAATATATATAAATAAATATATAATAATATATATACAAATAAATATATATTTAAGAAAATGTGTTATTCATATATAAAATATTTATATTTGTATAATATAGATGATGTGTGTGTATATACATACAGAATTTAAGTAGAAATAATTCTTAAATATATACATGCATGCATAGGTATTTATATATACAAAATAATTATATACAGCACACACAAATATATTATGTAAACACAGACTTTTATTTTGGATGCGATTAATCGCAATTAATTTTTGCACGTGATATCGGCCATCAGCCACCCTGCGCTCTAGATTTTGCTTAACCGTAGCCATTGTTAAACCCACAGCTCAAGATATTGAAGGAACTGTATGTCCGTCTCTCTCTGTCTGAATTAAATCTGGCATCTCCTCTAATTAATGTCTCTTTGTTTGTTTAGCATTTCAACCACTTTATCTGTTTCCCTCTCCATCATCTTTGTGTCCCTCAATCACACATCATCTTTGTCTTTCTGCATTTTCTTGTTTTCGTCCATTTTTTTTTCTGGTAATGTTTGTTCATCTTCTTCCTCTGTACTCTGTGATCGATTGGTTGTCATGGGACAGGAACAGGATGCAGTTGTGCTCCGATCCTGTTGCCGGGCAGAGGAGGGCCACGGCGATGGAAACGTACGTTAGCCAATGGTGTACTCCTGTGTGCATTTTGACATCACACGGTTACACCCCTCGGCCTCTCTGATTGGACGGTGGCCCTTACCTGCATGTGGTTGTGTGGCATTGTGCGTCCAATTGGAGTGAAGACCAATCAGAGGAAAGCCTGATTGCATGGCTGACCAATGAGGCATAGTCTATAAATCCTAAAAGAATGTGAATGGAATTCCCGTCAATCTTAAAGGATCCTAAGGGGGATAATTTTGTAATAAATAATTGTGAAGTTGTAACGAAAACAAAGTTTATTGGAATATAACTTTCACGCTTATGTGTTACTTACTGTTAATTTTATTCCAGTGCAGTTTTCAATAGGAATATCATAATTATCAATTCATGCCTCATAATTATATTCCTAAAATCCTATAGGATCTGACTTAATTCTTAGAATATTCTAATTTAACCCTTTTGCAAGTTCCAAATTTTAATACAAATTCCAAATGGAATCCTGTGCACATTCCTTCAGGATTTTTTGCCTAGAGATGCATCCCGCTCTAATCCTTCCCACTGGGTGTTCTATGATTAGTTTATTCTAATGTTTCCATGGTTACCTGGTAGAGCTTCATTGAAGTGAAGAATCGTCAGGGAAACCCAAGATCCGAACTCACCGCCCACACATTCCACTGCTGTGCTACTTTTATGTGTGTGTTATGTGTGAGTGTGTCCAATTAAATTCCTGGCTAGACCCTCGCTAACTGTGTGTAGACTGTCTGTGCTCGTTTCTTTTGACCTTGTTACATTGTTTGTTTCATACTTGTGAGCTCATTTGCATATTTATGCATATTGTGCCCATAGCCCGCCCGCTCTGCCTCCCAAGAAGCGACAGTCGGCCTCCTCCCCCACGCGTGTTGCCGTGGTAGCGCCGATGAGTCGAGGATCATGTGGTCACAACTTGCCTCCTGGAGCCCTGAGACAGGTACGGCTCCTGGTCATGGCCCTTGAACTTTGACCTTTTGTAACAACCCTAATTTTGATTTCTTAACTTAAAAGTGAAGTATTGTTAACTGAAACCATTGAAAGCATTTTTTTTAAATTGAACTAAGGTAAAATAAAATATAAATATTTGATTAAAAAAAACTAAAACTAAATGAAACTAAACTGAAATCATTTTAAGCTGAAGTACTAAAATTCAAATAATAACTATAATAATAAATATATAGAAATATTCGTGCTGTCAAATCGATTAATTGCATCTAGCATAAAAGTTTTTAAATATATATGTCTATATATATATATATATATATTTACAGTGTGTGTGTGTATATATATATATATATATATATATACACACACATATATATTATAAACAGACACACACACACACACACGCGTATTTACATATACTCAAATAACTTTTGTTAGATGCAATTAATTGATTTGATAGCACTAATATAAAGAAAAATCAGAAATTTATGAAACAAAACTAATACATTTAAAAAAAATATTTTTAAAACAAAAAAAATATTTAAAAAAATAAAATTATACATTTATGAAATGCAAAAATAAAGAAAATACAATTAAAGTGGAAACTGATATAAAAAATAAAGCACATTTTTATATTGTGTATTTTCACATGACTGGAGCGCTGATTTGACCAATCAGCATTCAGGATTGTAATGATCTGTTTAATAATTGGAAATCACCTATGACACCATTAATTAATAAGCAATACATTTATTAACATTAATTAATAAAAGTAATATATTTTTAATTAATTAATTTAAATTAATGTTAATTTCATATTCTGTTTTTATTTATTCATTTAATAGTATTTTACCATTAGCCCTGTAGTTATTTTACTTTAAATGCGCTGCTTTAGAAATACAAATGTGCATTTTTCTGTCATGCCAATAAAGCAGACCAAACTGAAAAAAATGCCATTTCAAAAGAGCATTAAACATCCTCATAAAGACTAATTCCAAAACCATAAGGGTTTTCCATGTCATTGTGATGTGCTTATTGCATGTTGTGTGGTTAAAGCAGCAGGAGTTTGATGTGGATCTCCTCCAGAGGCGTTTCTCCGGCGGGAGCCAGTCGTACGGTGGAGATTCGCCCCGTCTCTCTCCCTGTAACAGTATGGGAAAGCTCAGCAAGTCCGACGAGCAGCTCTCTTCACTGGAGCGAGACAGTGGGCAGTGCTCTCGCAACACTAGCTGTGAAACACTAGGTATACACACACTATTACACGGTTTCTTCTCCATTTCTGTCACCTGATGGAGTTTGGGTTCCTTGTCACGATCACCTTTGGCTTGCTCAGTTGGGCTTTAAAAGACATATAAATATCATCGATTTTTGACACTATCAGATGTGACAACACTTGAATCTGAATTGAGCTCAACTGTCGCTACACTGTTGTCTTCTGTAGAGCTGCTTTATAGCTGAATCGAATTTGAGTCCATAATTAACACATTTTTCAACATCGACACTGTTATTAAATCAACATTGAACTGATTATAGCCGAATAATGTCACTATTGTCTTCTCTAGCGCTGAATTGAACTCATTTCACAATTAACGAACTTCACACAGTTATTGAACTGAAGTGGATCAACACTGTTGATCTGTCGAGAGCTGTTTTATTGCAGAATGTTATTTCTCTTTGTATAAGAGCTACATGAATAATGACTTCACTTTTATGAATGCTTAAGTAAAAGCTGAAGGTTTTTGTAAGCTTACCTTGATTTGATACTTTGCTTTTTTTTCTATAGAGGGATACGATCCTGATTACGACTTCCTACATCAGGATCTGTCCGTATCCGACCCCTTACCGTTTCCCACCGCCACTGTCAGCAATCTGAGCCCTCTCCCAGAAAGCCACGGGGAGTCTCAGTCATTAAGCCCCGCCCAGGCCCCGCCCACCCACCCGCGTTTCAGTGCTCCCATCACCAATCAGGCTTCCCTGGAGTACTGGACTCCGCCCCTCACACCTGGACAGACCAATATGGTGCATCCACCCGCCCTCCCCCAGAAGAAGCGACGATCCGCACCCATCTTATCGGCGTACCCTCTTTACGAGCGCCTCCCATCGCATTACGATAACCTATCAGAAGAGGAGCAGCCCACGCCACCGTTCCCGCTGGTGACACCAGGGTCGCCCCTTCCTCAGGTCAACGGTGGAGACGAACTCTCACAGTACACAGACGCCGACAGCCCGCCGCCGCTACCAGAGAAGAAGGGCAAACAGAGTAAGAGAAAAAGCCGATTTTTAATGAACAAGTGAATCTCATCCAGGAACACGCCTGGGTCTTATTTCACCCCACAAAAAAGATGTAATATATTATTATGTTGAAAATGAAGCCATTTTTTAGGACCTTTAGGATTTCTATGCATTGCCACATTGTCACATGACCCTTATTATTCAGATTTGGTCCTCAATTTTTATTAATGTTGGTGCTTGTTTATCAATAATGTTTCTTCTTATTATCAATGTTGCTTGCTTAAAGGAGTAGTTCACTTTTAAAAAAAACTTTGGCTGATAATTTACTCACCCCCATGTCATCATCCAAGATGTCCATGTCATTCTTTCTTCAGTCGAAAAGAAATTAAGGTTTTTGATGAAAACATTCCAGGACTCTCCTGTTCAAACTCGTTTATCAAAATGAACGAATCTTTTCCCGAGTCAACTCGTTCATTTTGTTCGTTGAATGAACCAAATGACTTGGAAAAAGATTTGTTCATTTTGATAAACGAGTTCGAACAGGAGAGTCACGAACGTGCGTCACAGAACAGAGCAAGGCGAGCGTTTGAGCTCATAAAACTTAAACTTTGTTATTTATTTATTTATTTATAAAATGAGCGATCATTTCGCTTGATAAGACCCTTATTCATCCTCTGGAATCGTTTAATGCACTCATTCTGTAACGCACTCCTGTTTGAACTCGTTCATCAAAATGAACAAACCTTTTTCCGAGTCATTTGGTTCATTCGGCGAAAGAAATGAACAAATTGATTCGGAAAAAGATTTGTTCATTTTGTTGAACGAGTTTGAACAGGAGAGTCATGACCGTGCGTCACAGAACAGAGCAAGGCGAGCGTTTGATCTTATAAAACTTAAACTTTGTTATTTTTTTAAAAAATGAGCGATCGTTTCGCTTGATAAGACCCTTATTCATCATCTGGAATCGTTTAAAGCCCTTTGAACAAGTTTGCAGTTTGTACTGAAAGTTTCATTTGGACCTTGAACCGTTTGGTTCCCATTGAAGTCCATTATATGGAGAAAAATCCTGGAACGTTTTCATCAAAAACCTTAATTTCTTTTCGACTGAAGAAAGAAAGACATGGACATCTTGGATGACATGGGGCTGAGTAAATTATCAGCAAAAGTTTTTTGAAAAGTGAACTAATCCTTTAAACAGATATTTTATACAGTAACAATATTTCCCAATACCACTGTTTTTACTGTATTTTTGATTAAATAAATGCAGGCTTGGTGAACATAAGAGACTTGTTTAAATGATTAATTGATTATTAAAACATTTGATCGGTAGTTTATACTGTTTTTCAGTCATTTTTTATTGTGATACAGAATTCAAAACCAAGCAAATTCCTCTTTTTTCATGTTTAACTTAGTTTTTTCTCTGCAGTTCTGCAGTACATGCAGTTTGTGGAGGATTATTCGGAACCGCAGCCGTCCGTCTTCTACCAGACGCCTCAGAGCGAGAGTATTTACGAGCAGCGGAGGAACAAGCGCTTTCAGGAGGTTTACGGCTTCAACGAATCCTACAGCAGCTCAGACTCTGTGCATGAGGCCATCCCACCGCCAGCGCTGCCGCCCAAACAGAGACAACTGGTGAGTTATAATCCAATGCATGGTATCAGTGACCTGTGCCCAAGGGCATTGAGCATGGGGCAGGTCAAAGGTTAAGCTCTGAGAGGTGAGAGGTCAAACTGGGTTCTTTAGATTAGGCCCCATGTGACTGGTCTGGTGGACACGACAGGGTCACTGTAAAGTCAAGTGGAAAACACGGATTAGCTATGTTTTTTTTGCTTTTTGTAAAAGTGGTACAGATTAGATAAGATTCTTTACCACACCGGAACTCTCATGCTGTGGGGAATTTCTTTTCTATTTCAATGGTCCACTCAACTAACTCTCATTAGAGTATTAGTAGTTAGTTAGGATAAGTTGACGTACTTTAAAGTTACTTTTAGTGAGGAGAATGTCTGTTGGGGAGCATCAGAATAAAGTGTCATCAGATTTTAAGCTGACTAATACTCTAATGCAGGGCTTCAATTGGCGGTCAAATTGTCAAAATTGTATTTTGTTAAAAAAAAAAAGATTATTTCATATCTTAGAATTATGACTAAACTATGGGGCCTGTACCATGATGGTAGTTGAACAAACTCAGGGTTGCAGGATTAGTTTCGAGTTGACAAAACCAAACCAATCCAACCAGGCTTTGTTGGTACCATGATGCTGATCATGACCTTTCTCTGTCAACTCAGGCTTTTGACATCAGTAGCGAACAGCCAATCACATGCTGAGAAAAAGTGATACTCATTCAAAACTCATTGAAATTCACAGCAAAATTCACTCAAAAATTCACTCAAATTTACACAGCAAGAAGAAAATAGCTGTCTATGAAAGAGGACAACTAAAAGAAAAGGTCTTGCTATATCAGTGCAAGTAAAAATTGTGAAGTTAGTTTATACAGTTGATAAAAGTATAGAGAATTGAACATTTAAGCTCATTTTATAGCTTCATTTGAAGGGTATTGATTCTAATTGGGTATTGACATTGATTCTTGAGGGTATTTATATTATCTTTATATACAAATTCATTTAAAATCTGTGTAATAATAATTTATGAACTGAAATTGTACATGTGAGATTGTTTAAGGGTATCCACAAGTTTCCTACGCCCCATGAGGCCTTGCGTCAAAAGTGGGCGCGACTTCCGGTTTGAAGTAAACAAAGCGCTACTTGACATGCTTGACACTCGTTCATTCAACAGTTGACAGTCATTCAAGTTATAGCCATCCAAACTAGCTAACGATGTGGGAACACAACCTCAACGAAATTAAAAAGGGTGAAATAACAGCGCCTTTATCCTCCGCAGTAGTTGATTGGGAGTATTATAATAACATTATTAAATATAGCTGCAAGCAGCCATTACCGGGGCCAAGCGCAATAAGCGGCAACATATGCCAAAATGGCAAGGAGTGGCAGACCAACTGCAGCAAGGAGCAATTAAGGGCATTTTGAGCGAACTTTGGGCAAATGGCTAAGAAAATCACATAAACATTAACTTATAAGATGATTTAATGGATTATCACTTTCGAACAATAGGTGGCGCAGTTACGAAATAGATGTGATGTGGTCAGAGTGAGGTGACAATGACACATACAAAGTTTGGTGTCAAAATGTGAAGGCATTGCAGAGATAAAGCCTAAATAGTCATTTTGGCAGCATGCCTCAAATTTGATGCTGTGGTATACGAAAACGGTTTTGTCTATCGTCACGCAATCCATATCTTTTATTCGGCACCGTCTGGAGATGATACGATTCAATTTTCGTGAAAATCGGACAAACGGTCTAGGAGGAGTTCGAAAAAGAAGGTTTTTCAAAGAAATAAAGATGGCGGACAGGAAGTTTGGCTGATTATGCAAAACCATATATCTATGTTTTCAGCATAACCCAAGGAATCAATTAAGATCAGTTTCATTGCAATAGGCACATTTTTTTTCAAACGTTATTAGCGTTTTCAGAAATTAATTATGACTTTTGACCAACAGGTGGTGCTGTCTCAAAATCTTTTGAGTACCTTCAGGGCATGCTGCTTATGGCACACACTGAGTTTTGTAATATTACACCAATGCATTTGTTTAGCATAGCATTTTATTTCACAAAACTCTATTGAAGTCAATGGGAATTTCACGTTTTGTTCTATTATAGCGCCACCAAGAGGCTCAGTCCCACAATTTTTTGTATGTGTCCTCAGGGTGACCCCATACATATGTGTGTCAATTTTGGTGCAAATATCTCAATTTACTTCCGAGTTATAAACATTTATATGAAAAAACACGTAAAAAATGACTGACACATGACTTTGTTTGAATTTTACTACCCCTTACTATCAATATTTTCGCATTTGGGCATTAGCGTATAGTTAACAAGCTATGATTCCGTGTTTCTGGCGGTGGTTTCGTCTCGATCGGAACAGCGGTTTTGAAGATATCGCCAAGTGTTTTTTTCGCGCTAAATCGCAACGCTACGCCATCCGTGAGACGAAACCCGACATATTTGGTATCGTTGGACTCGGCAACGATTCAGGACCTCAAAAATATGACTCCCGTGAAAATAAGTGTACCACACCCAAAGTTATAAGCGTTTGAATAAAACAATTCACCACTAGGTGGCGCTGTTTCGAAACTTCTCAGGCTCCTTCAGGGCATCGTACTGATGACCCATACCGAGTTTCGTAACAATTCGTTCATGCGTTCAAAAAATACAGCATTTTAGCACATAATTCAAAATGGCCGACAGCCAAAATGGCCGATCTGGGAAAATTGGATATCGGTCGACTCGGCATGATGCCCTGAATCTAACGAGATGAAGTTTATGATTTTTGGACAAACCGTTCAGAAGTTACGAGCAAAAATAGCCATTTTTCATATCTCCGGACCACTAGGTGGCACTGCGCCGAAACGCAGCACGTAGCCTCAGGTCATGCTTGTGATGACACGTACCAAGTTTGGTCTGAAAACGAGTAAGCGTTGCGGAGATACAACCATACGTCTGTTTTCGCAAGCGCTACGTAAATTTTGTTTACGCGTTAATCGAAAACGGTTATTCGAATCATCTTGAATTCCATAACTTTTTGTCAGCACTGCCTGGAGATGATCCGGTGCGATTTTGGTGAAAATCGGACAAACCGTCTAGGACGAGTTCGCAAAAGTAGGTTTTTTGGAAAATTCAAAATGGCGGCCGTTTTTTTATGACGGAAAATGACGTCATAGGGTGCGATCGAATCGGCATGAGCTCAGGAACAAGAGGAAAAAAGAATTTTGTTGATAGGCCTTACGGTTCAAAAGTTATTAGCATAATAAAAGTGAAACTTTGGACAGTTGGTGGCGCTAGAGGGAATGAGTTAGAGACACCAAAATTGGTGTATTTAAAGTTGGGACTGTCCTCTATCAGAATGTCAAACCAAAACAACTTTCCCGCAAACCGGTCTATGGGCTGCCATAGACGCCCAGTCGGAAGAAGAATAATAATAATAAATATAGCTGCAAGCAGCCATTACCGGGGCCAAGCGCAATAAGCGGCAACATATGCCAAAATGGCAAGGAGTGGCAGACCAACTGCAGCAAGGAGCAATTAAGGGCATTTTGAGCGAACTTTGGGCAAATGGCTAAGAAAATCACATAAACATTAACTTATAAGATGATTTAATGGATTATCACTTTCGAACAATAGGTGGCGCAGTTACGAAATAGATGTGATGTGGTCAGAGTGAGGTGACAATGACACATACAAAGTTTGGTGTCAAAATGTGAAGGCATTGCAGAGATAAAGCCTAAATAGTCATTTTGACAGCATGCCTCAAATTTGATGCTGTGGTATACGAAAACGGTTTTGTCTATCGTCACGCAATCCATATCTTTTATTCGGCACCGTCTGGAGATGATACGATTCAATTTTCGTGAAAATCGGACAAACGGTCTAGGAGGAGTTCGAAAAAGAAGGTTTTTCAAAGAAATAAAGATGGCGGACAGGAAGTTTGGCTGATTATGCAAAACCATATATCTATGTTTTCAGCATAACCCAAGGAATCAATTAAGATCAGTTTCATTGCAATAGGCACATTTTTTTTCAAACGTTATTAGCGTTTTCAGAAATTAATTATGACTTTTGACCAACAGGTGGTGCTGTCTCAAAATCTTTTGAGTACCTTCAGGGCATGCTGCTTATGGCACACACTGAGTTTTGTAATATTACACCAATGCATTTGTTTAGCATAGCATTTTATTTCACAAAACTCTATTGAAGTCAATGGGAATTTCACGTTTTGTTCTATTATAGCGCCACCAAGAGGCTCAGTCCCACAATTTTTTTTATGTGTCCTCAGAGTGACCCCATACATATGTGTGTCAATTTTGGTGAAAATATCTCAATTCGCTTCCATGTTATAAACATTTATATGAAAAAACGCGTAAAAAATGACTGACACATGACTTTGTTTGAATTTTACTACCCCTTACTATCAATATTTTCGCATTTGGGCATTAGCGTATAGTTAACAAGCTATGATTCCGTGTTTCTGGCGGTGGTTTCGTCTCGATCGGAACAGCGGTTTTGAAGATATCGCCAAGTGTTTTTTTCGCGCTAAATCGCAACGCTACGCCATCCGTGAGACGAAACCCGACATATTTGGTATCGTTGGACTCGGCAACGATTCAGGACCTCAAAAATATGACTCCCGTGAAAATAAGTGTACCACACCCAAAGTTATAAGCGTTTGAATAAAACAATTCACCACTAGGTGGCGCTGTTTCGAAACTTCTCAGGCTCCTTCAGGGCATCGTACTGATGACCCATACCGAGTTTCGTAACAATTCGTTCATGCGTTCAAAAAATACAGCATTTTAGCACATAATTCAAAATGGCCGACAGCCAAAATGGCCGATCTGGGAAAATTGGATATCGGTCGACTCGGCATGATGCCCTGAATCTAACGAGATGAAGTTTATGATTTTTGGACAAACCGTTCAGAAGTTACGAGCAAAAATAGCCATTTTTCATATCTCCAGATCACTAGGTGGCACTGCGCCGAAACGCAGCACGTAGCCTCAGGTCATGCTTGTGATGACACGTACCAAGTTTGGTCTGAAAACGAGTAAGCGTTGCGGAGATACAACCATACGTCTGTTTTCGCAAGCGCTACGTAAATTTTGTTTACGCGTTAATCGAAAACGGTTATTCGAATCATCTTGAATTCCATAACTTTTTGTCAGCACTGACTGGAGATGATCCGGTGCGATTTTGGTGAAAATCGGACAAACCGTCTAGGACGAGTTCGCAAAAGTAGGTTTTTTGGAAAATTCAAAATGGCGGCCGTTTTTTTATGACGGAAAATGACGTCATAGGGTGCGATCGAATCGGCATGAGCTCAGGAACAAGAGGAAAAAAGAATTTTGTTGATAGGCCTTACGGTTCAAAAGTTATTAGCATAATAAAAGTGAAACTTTGGACAGTTGGTGGCGCTAGAGGGAATGAGTTAGAGACACCAAAATTGGTGTATTTAAAGTTGGGACTGTCCTCTATCAGAATGTCAAACCAAAACAACTTTCCCGCAAACCGGTCTATGGGCTGCCATAGACGCCCAGTCGGAAGAAGAATAATAATAATAATAATAAGAACCGGCACAGATACAATAGGTGCCTCCGCACCTTCGGTGCTTGGCCCCTAAATATAGCTGCAAGCAGCCATTACCGGGGCCAAGCGCAATAAGCGGCAACATATGCCAAAATGGCAAGGAGTGGCAGACCAACTGCAGCAAGGAGCAATTAAGGGCATTTTGAGCGAACTTTGGGCAAATGGCTAAGAAAATCACATAAACATTAACTTATAAGATGATTTAATGGGTTATCACTTTCGAACAATAGGTGGCGCAGTTACGAAATAGATGTGATGTGGTCAGAGTGAGGTGACAATGACACATGCACAGTTTGGTGTCAAAATGTGAAGGCATTGCAGAGATAAAGCCTAAATAGTCATTTTGACAGCATGCCTCAAATTTGATGCTGTGGTATACGAAAACGGTTTTGTCTATCGTCACGCAATCCATATCTTTTATTCGGCACCGTCTGGAGATGATACGATTCAATTTTCGTGAAAATCGGACAAACGGTCTAGGAGGAGTTCGAAAAAGAAGGTTTTTCAAAGAAATAAAGATGGCGGACAGGAAGTTTTGCTGATTATGCAAAACCTGATATCTATGTTTTCAGCATAACCCAAGGAATCTATTAAGATCAGTTTCATTGCAATAGGCAAATTTATTCAAAAGTTATTAGCGTTCTCAGAAATGAATTATAACTTTTGACCAACAGGTGGCGCTGTCTCAAAATCTTTTGAGTACCTTCAAGGCATGCTGCTTATGGCACACACTGAGTTTCGTAATGTTAGACCAAAGCATTTATTTAGTATAGCATTGTATTTCACAAAACTGTATTGAAGTCAATGGGAATTTCACGTTTTGTTCTATTATAGCGCCACCAAGAGGCTCAGTCCCACAATTTTTTGTATGTGTCCTCAGGGTGACCCCATACATATGTGTGTCAATTTTGGTGCAAATATCTCAATTTACTTCCGAGTTATAAACATTTATATGAAAAAACACGTAAAAAATGACTGACACATGACTTTGTTTGAATTTTACTACCCCTTACTATCAATATTTACGCATTTGGGCATTAGCGTTTAGTTAACAAGCTATGATTCCGTGTTTCTGGCGGTGGTTTCGTCTCGATCGGAACAGCGGTTTTGAAGATATCGCCAAGTGTTTTTTTCGCGCTAAATCGCTACGCTACACCAACCGTAACACGAAACCCAGCATGTTTAGTATCAATGGACTCGGCAACGATTCAGGAACTCAAAAAGATGACTCCCGTGAAAATAAGTGTACCACACCCAAAGTTATAAGCATTTGAAAAAAAAATTCACCACTAGGTGGCGCTGTTTCGAAACTTCTCAGGCTTCTTCAGGGCATCGTACTGATGACCCATACCGAGTTTCGTAACAATTCGTTCATGCGTTCAAAAAATACAGCATTTTAGCACATAATTCAAAATGGCCGACAGCCAAAATGGCCGATCTGGGAAAATTGGATATCAGTCGACTCGGCATGATTCCCTGAATCTAACGAGATGAAGTTTATGATTTTTGGACAAACCGTTCAGAAGTTACGAGCAAAAATAGCCATTTTTCATATCTCCAGACCACTAGGTGGCGCTGCGCCGAAACGCTGCATGTAGCCTCAGGTCATGCTTGTGATAACATGTACCAAGTTTGGTCTGAATAGGATTAAGCGTTGCGGAGATACTGCCTCACGTCTGTTTTTGCAAGCGTTACGTAAAATTTGTTTGTGCGTTTATCAAAAACCGTTAAGCAAATCATCTTGAATTCCATAACTTTTTGTCAGCACTGCCTGGAGATGATCCGGTGCGATTTTGGTGAAAATCGGACAAACCGTCTAGGACGAGTTCGCAAAAGTACGTTTTTTAGAAAATTCAAAATGGCGGCCGTTTTTTTATGACGGAAAATGACGTCATAGGGTGCGATCGAATCGGCATGAGCTCAGGAACAAGAAGCAAAAGGAATTTTGTTGATAGGCCTTACGGTTCAAAAGTTATTAGCATAATAAAAGTGAAACTTTGGACAGTTGGTGGCGCTAGAGGGAATGAGTTAGAGACACCAAAATTGGTGTATTTAAAGTTGGGACTGTCCTCTATCAGAATGTCAAACCAAAACAACTTTCCCGCAAACCGGTCTATGGGCTGCCATAGACGCCCAGTCGGAAGAAGAATAATAATAATAATAGGAACCGGAACAGATACAATAGGTGCCTCCGCACCTTCGGTGCTTGGCCCCTAATAATAATAATAATAAGAACCGGCACAGATACAATAGGTGCCTCCGCACCTTCGGTGCTTGGCCCCTAATAATCAATACTCATCAAGGCATGGTGACAGACAGTTGTGCGAGCTGACAAACAATTAAAATAAAAAATACACACTTAGTCATTGTGCTTTGGAGTTTATTCAAAATTATAAATGAATGTGCTACTAGAATACATTAAATGGCACATTTGGTATTCTGTCAACACAGGCTTTGATCCTGAGTTTAGGTGTAACATCAGTAGAGAACAGCCAAACACATGCTGAGAGAGTTTATAGAACATTAAGAATTTAAACAAATGTACACAGGAAGATTCGTTGTCTTTTGGGAGGTGATGGAAACTACAGTCGTTGGTAGGATCACTGTGATTTCGTTTTCAGTTTATGTTCAAAACAATCACGTTTAAGCCACTAAATTAGTTTAGTCCGGTTATACATACAACCGCGAACAGCGCATGTTGTCCCTGAGCTCCGTAACGACATCTCTCATAAAGATTGGCGTCTTTAAATAGTAAAATATTTCTCAGAAAAACAGCTAGCCTCTTCGCTAACTAACACACAAAATACCATTGGAATGCTACTTCCGCCGCCTCACCGGAAGTTTCACCCACTTTATTTTTTACATGAGCGCCCCTCGGAAACTTGTGGATAATAATTGCATAAATAATTTCATACAAATTTATTATTTTAAATAAGCATTACTAAAAGCCAGATGATTTTGTTTTTTAAAAATTATTTTTATGTTGTGACCTTTAATTTGAAGTAGAAACAGGTGGGGTGACTTTATCACGTCAGACATGTCATGTGTCACTTTGCTCACAGCTGATTGGTCCAAGTTCATTTTGCAACCTCTTACCTGGAACATAAACTGCCCCGGACCAGGTTAGCTGTGGAGCGTGAGTTACTATGGCGATGAACACTGCTAAAAGCCAAACCACTTTCATGGTACCAAAACCCAGGGTTGGCGCAAACTAAATTGAAACTTAACTGGCTAGCCACCTAAACTGGCTATATGGTATAGGCCCTAGGTCATGTATATTGGTGTGTGTTTGGATTTGTATGTAGATATGTGTGAGTAGGGGTGTAGTGTTTAAATTTTTATTTCATTAGTGTTTTGTTTTGCAAAATGTAATGCATCGAATATTGGTAATCGTCATGTCTTGTAAGCGCCATGTTGGATTGTATCGACTCCAGGAAGAGAAGCTGCTCGTGTGTAGCTAATGGAGATCGAAAATAAATAAATAAATCCGGCCCGAGTGCACCCCCGCTCCCCTCTCCCTGTTTTTGCAGCCATGTATCTATCCAGATTTAGCCGCACCACCAGGAACGCATTTCTCAGGTCAGTCGGAGTGCTTCAAGACGGGACACACCAAGCCGGCCGTCGGGCTGTTTTAATTGGCTTGGTTTTTTTTTTTTTCCGTTTTTTCTTTCCGTTTACTTCCGGTCCTGGACAGCATTATTAAACAGCGCTCCGACCATAGGTATCCATAATAACGGGTAGATGTCTTGTCCGCGCTGCTGGCCAATGGAGTTTGACTTCCGCACCTGGCGGCCATCTTGTCACAGGCAGCTTGCTCACTCGTAGCATTGTGTTTTAATGGTGCATGTATTTTAAATAACCATAACTTGCTGAATTTTCTACCGATTTTCAAATGGTTTGGTTTGTCATAAATTTCAGAGATGTAGTTATGACACTTCTAACTTATGAATAATAAGTGTATCAAGAAATAATCATCCAGAAGTATAGCCATGTTAATAACATTTGTAAGAAACCAAACCGTTTGTAAATCCGTCAAGATTTCAACGAGATAAGAGTATTTGTGTTTGTGCTGATCACTCATCTTACACCGGATACCACAGAGAATGCCAGAAAGCTTGCCTGTGACAAGATGGCCGCCGGTAATGACGATAGAGACTCCGCTGTAAGACATCTAGCCTTTATTATTGATATGTTTGGCTGCAACATCCAGTGAGAAACATTATAATTTGACACTCACCTCCGGTACAAACCACAAATCACTCGATGATGAAACCGCCTCAACATTCTTAACAAGACTGATGAGGGAAACAGGAGAAACATTGTGCTATAAACGAATTTAAAAGACTTTTGTATCCCCAAATCACCACCCTTATGTACCATGAATGTACTGTAGCAACACTGACTGTATTTATCATGGTTTTGGCAGAAATGTGCATTTTTATATTACATACTATGTTATAGTCATTTATATTGCATTAGATTTATTAGGTAGGTAGGGGAATATAATTCATTTTTGTTAAGAAATTTTTGTGAAGATTTGTGTATAGATTTGGCCTGTGTTTAGGCGTTTTGATTATATAACGTATAGATTCATAATATAATTTGACAGTGTTAGCGAGTAGCCACACATGCTTTTACCTGTGGTTTCTAAGTAAGTCTCACTGTTAGAATATTTTAATTTAAGCCTATAATAATTATGAATATTTACTATGGTCTTTTATCTGCACATTATCAAGTTCCAAGTAAATACAATACTTTCACTTTTTAGGGTTACTTAAGCTTATTTATATATATTTACACACACACACACTTACTGTAAACACACAAACACATGTTGCCTTTAAACTAGCTTCTACTTTTTTCCAGCAGAGTTAAAGGGATAGTTCACTTTGAAAATTTTTTTTGATATGTTTTAGCTTACCTCAAGGGCATCCAAGATGTAGGTTCTTTGTTTCCACAGTAGTTTCAATTTTGATATTTTTAGGTCAAACTGTTCTTGTCTGTCAGTCAGGCAAGTGTAATGCAGGCCTATGGTCACCACCTCAAAGAGCATGCACAGAGAAGTCCAAATTAAACATGATTTAATGACTCGTAAATGTTAGTAAACATTGATGGCCTAAGACACGAAACGAGCGGTTTGTGTGAGAAAACGAACAGTATTTATATCGCTTTATCTCTTGTAACCACAGCCACGTCCAAGTGATATGAGGGCGCTTCGGTCTGCGGACGCTGCGCAAGCGCCGGAAGTGATCTCTCTCGCGGTTGTGAAAAAAATTCAACGTTGTCTGTTGATCTATCGAAATCGTCTACCATTGCGGTTTCCTGTATATCTAAATATGTTTCAATTTTCACAGTGAAAGGTAACACTTCCAAAACAATGAGTGATGTACACGCGAGAGATCACTTCCGGCACTTTCCGGCACTTGCGCAAACCAAAGCGCCCGCACCCTCAGGTCACTTGGACGTGGCTGTGGTTACAAGAGGTAAAACGATTTAAATACTGTTCGTTTTCTCACACAAACCGCTCGTTTCGTGTCTTAGGCCATCAATGTGTACTTACATTTACGAGTCATTAAATCGTGTTTAATTTGGACTCTGTGCTGCTCTTTGAGGTGGTGACCATAGACCTCCATTATATGACTGACAAGAACGGTTTGACCTAAAAAATATTAAAAATGAAACTACTGCGGAAACAGACACCTACATCATGGATGCTCTTGAGGTAAGCTAAAACACACCAAAAATGTATTTCAAAGTGAACTATCCCTTTAATAACTCTCTTTGCTTTTCTTACTTTTTAACCTAATTTCTTTTTCTTTTCTTTCCTGTTTCTCTCTTCTTCCTGTTTCCATGTTTCTGTTTCTGCTCAAGGCCTCCTATACCTCTCCTCCTTCATCCTCCTCTTCCTCTTTTTCAATTCTCCCTCCTCCTGCTGGGCTTCTGGAGGAGGCGGAGCCTGCTCTTGGTCTCAGCCTATCAGTGTCTAACTCCTTCCTCAGTGGCCACGCCTCTTTGACCACGCCTGTGGTGAGTGAGCAGTTTAGGAGTGGAGTGCAAAGGACATGTAAACAATTAAGAAAGGGTTTTTTTTCCTCTTTAAAAATTTTAAGAAGTTAAGTATGTTAAGTATTTCAGGGCTAGTATTTAATAATAAAATTAATTTAATGTTTCATGAATGAAGCCTATTATATTCTTTGTGAGTCTGCTTATGTATCTGTATTCAGTGTGTTCTGGTCATTCTGTGTGTGGTTTCAGCACACATGTGCTCTTCATATGGTTTTGTCATCATTTTTAACATGTCTCCCTGGGGTGGTTATTAAACCGCTGTTCAGATGCGACTTAAAGATTATTTATGGAGTTTGTGTGTCCACTTTGCCCTTGTTTTGGGTTTTATTTGCTCCAAAGCTGAATTAAAGTTTAAGTCTAAAATCTTATCTAATCTTAATTTATCTGATTATCTGGGTTTAAGGTTTAAATCCATGGCTTATCAAAATGCTGTTTAATCTTCATTTTCCTCAAGTTCTTTATTAGTCATGACATTTAGAGTGTCTTTGGGGTTTTTTTAATCAATTTTCATTGATTTTATGCAGTTATTTTCAGCAACACATCTAAGATGACCAGCTCTTGCCGCAAGTTTCATGTTTCTCTCGATAGCTTATGAAGAGGTGTGATATTATGTCTAGAATTTCAGATTTACTGTTGATAGTTTCATCCTAAGAAAAAAAAAGATGTACAACCAGATATGACGCGTTTCTAGCATCAAAGTTTTCTGTCCTCACTGAAAGTGTGTTTGTGTGTGTGTGTGTGTGTGTATGTGTGTGTATGTATATATATATATATATATATATATATATATATATATTAGAGCTGTGCAAATATTAATTGCGATTAATCGCATCCAAAATAAAAGTTTGTGTTTACATTATTTGTGTGTGCTCGGTATAATTATTTTGTATATATAAATACACACACATGCATGTATATATTTAAGAAAATGTGTTATTCATATCTAAAATTTTTATATATATATATATATATATATATACACACACACAGTATTTACGTGCAAATAATTCTTAAATATATACATGCATGCATAAGTATTTATATAAATTATACACAGCACACACACATGTAAACACAAACTTATTTTCTTTGCTTATTCGCAATTAAACTTTTTTTAATCACTGCCCTAATATATATATATATATATATATATATATGCTGATGCTATGATGAAAATATACAATGATGATGCTGAGTCTGTTATTGCTATTGTTATTACTATTGTTATTATTGTTTACTAAAACTATTAAACTATTAATTGAAATAAAACTAAAATAAATGATAAATATAAGAATACATAATACATATAAGTTAGAGTTAAGTGCTAAAGTAAATAAACCTGAAATAAATGTAAATGTAAGATAATTAAAATGATTGAAGAAAAAAATCTAATATGACATAAATCACATTACAAAACAACTAAAAATGAAAATGAAAACTGAAAATATAAAAATAAAAGCTAACTATATGAATAAATACTACACTGGTTGTCACTGAGATCAGGAAGCTGTTATTTTGAGTGTTTCTCCCTAGTGATGAGTTTTTTCAAACTAGTTTGTCATGGTAACAGAATCTGGGAATTGTTCTGGAATGTTCTTTGCTCTTGACCCCTGACCTTAGAGGTCAGAGAAGAAGCAATATGATGTTTATGTGTGTGTGAGAGTGAGTGTGTGCCTAAGGAAAGACTGAACCATTTCGTTCAGTTAAGTGTGTGAGTGTGTGTGAGGCTCCATATGTATTTTTTCCCCCTCTTTCTATCTCTTTTCCTCACTCCCTCCTCTGAGTCTCTGTGGAATGCTTACATTCCAGAATGTCACAGATGGAATAGAATGGGGGAAGCTCTTCCCGATCTCTCCGGGAAACATGTTGGACCATGTTTGTTGAGCTGTGTGTGTGATGGGATGTATTGGAATGTTGTTGCTGGTGTTCCAGGCGAGTCCATGCAGGTGTTTTAATCCCTCTAAGCAACATCCGGAAGTTCCGCCAGGATTTGACTTGTCCAGCGTTGTGTGTGTTGTGTTGCCTGATAGAGTTTTAATAACCAATTTAAACTCGCTGTCCTGCTATTTTACACAGAATAGGAATTATCTCTGTTCTCCTGTCTTTTTCATTCTTTTCAGATTTATTCCAAATACTTCCTCTGATTACATCTTTCCTCTCCCATTTCTTCTCTTTTCTTCTGTTTCCACCAGTCGCAGAGTTCTGACCCGATTGGCTTGACCAATGCCGGCAGAGCTCTAGATGGTGGGGGTGTCTCTAACGGGTCCTTGACCAGCTCTCTGGTCTCTCTGGCCGTCTGTCTTCCTTCTGAGTCTTCTCTTTCTGACTCGCTTCTTACCTCTGCGGTAAACACACTCAAGAACACACACACACACTCTCAAGAACACACACACACGCATTTCAGTAATTATCGGAATATGGGCTTCTATTATTATTATTAAATAAAGCAAATTATAATAACTAGTCCTTAATAGCCATGTCTTTGCATTTCTAACTAAAAATAAAATATTTATTTATTAACTATTTTGGTAATACTTTACTATGTATAATAAAAAAAGGCATTAAAATGCCTGGTTATGCACCTTATAATACATTATATGATCTGGTGAATAATTGTAACCAATGTTATAAAATGAAAGCAAACACAGCTCTGGTATTGGAAAAGTATCGGTATCGGCCGATATCTAAAGTCAGGTATCGGGATCGCAAGTGAAAAAATGTGGATCGGTGCATCCCTAGTTATAATACTTATCTATTCATGGTCACAGTCAGCTTTATAAAGTTTAATTTTTCAAAACACGTAACCAATGTCAGATTTAAGAATCTACGAATATTTATTATGCATTTTAACTTGGGTTGCGATTATATATAAAAAGATATTATATAATGCATTATGACATACATTATGAACACTATTTCTTCCACTTAAGATGTCCCCAAAATGAGGTGCAGTTTTGTCTGAGAAGCATAGATATTATATAAACAGACATGAAAAATGATACTTTATACTGTATCTCAGGTTTTCCTGAAAATATAATATGGACTGGAGCATTATAATGAGTGTTTTGTTGTTGTTATGGAAATATTGTAAATGTGTGTGCATCAGTGCCATCTAGTGGCAAACATATTTGTGTCTTATAAATTCTGTTGTGAAAAGTCTTGAGTTTTCTGATTGAAAAGATAGGTGTGCTATTGCTTTTTGAAGCAGATTGGACAATTTTCACAATTTTAGCAGTGTTACTTTGATATTAATATATATTATTATAGTATTATATTAGTTTCGGTTAATATTTTGGAGTAGATTCTATTTTTCGTTTCGTTTGAGTCATTTTGTTGTTGTTTTTCTTCATTTTTGCTAGTTTTGAATAAATAAATAAACTATATCTATATAGTTTTTAGATTTGTTTTTTACAGAGCTCCTAAACTTAAGGGACATGATGATGGAAAAACAAATATGAGATGGGAGGAAAAATTATATTTCAGTATTTTTACTGAGAAAACTTGTGTTTTGCAAATGTTTATTCCTCCATTCTCATATTTTTTTTCAGTACTTCGAGAAATATATTGCCTTTGCCACAGCAATGAAATAAGTTTTTTTTTTTGTTTTTTTTTCGCTAATTTTCATTTTATTTCAAGTAATTTAAATGCCTTTTTGTATGCTTTTAGTTTTAGGGAACGTTTACATGACGACAATGTACCAAAAAAGGAAAAGTTTTTCCTTTGTGTTTTTCGCGTACAGATGACAACGTTGTCAAAATGATCCGCAAAATGAAAATAAAAACACTGTATTATTCATGCCAGGCCAGTAGTTGAAGATGTCATTTTTTAAAGAAACATTACACGCCTACAGACTGAACACGTAATACTCATGAGCATGATGTCACCGTTTTCAGAAATTCGTGTTTTTATAGTTTACACGGAGACGAGAACTGAGTAGAATAGTTTACATGGAGACAAGTATTGTTTTATATAAAAAAAAAAAAACGTGCACTTTGAAACCCATTTTCAAAAGGTTGTGTTTTCAGACCCCCAAAACGCAGTTGTCGCGTAAATAAAAGTAAATGAATGAAAGGTGTAAAAGGTGTACAATATAAAATAAAAAATGTAAATAAGTAATCCTAAATAGTCCTGGTCCTGAGTCGCATCTAGAGACCAGAATATCATAAGCAACCATCCTAATTTCCTCACTATGTAAACTCATTTATTTATTTTATGAATTTAGTGGTATTTTGCACAGGTTTACTGTATGTTGTGAGACCAACCATGAGCAGCTTGAACAATGTGTGTATGAAGGTGTGTATTGGAGGCCTGCCTGTCCCAGTAGTGACGTTTGTCCCTGTTGTTTTTGCTATAGAGTGAAAGTGTTGATGAAGGTGGCGAGGGAGAGTATGTGAACCTGTACTCGTCCACACAGGCTAACGGAGACAACACACACCGCACTGTAAGTGCCCATGTGTGTCATTGTGTTAAGGTGTATGTGTGTTAGGAGTGTAATTATAATTTTTACTTCTTCAGGACACGTCTTCATGTGATGATGGGCTTCAAGACCACACCCCTCACATACCCACGTCCAATAGCAAGGAAGCATTGTCCAAGGACAGGTATGAAATCAAGTCTCTGTGCTTTGGGCAGGTTTAAGAGATGTGTAAATATGTGTGTAATGGTTTCTCTCGATCACAGGCCGAAAGAACCAAGTCATGGTCAGATAGATGATGTTGATGAATTATCCCTCATTGATCATAATGACATTATGGACCGCATCACACTCAAAGCAGAGGTAATAATGCTCTTTCATAAAGCTTTCATTGACTGTACAAAACCTTTATTAAACATCTTCTTTAACCAAAAGCCAGGAATTATTAAAACCTGATTGATTGATTGCATTTCTGCTAATTACTTTTTCATTTGTGCATTTATCGTTTGTATGTATAATTTGTTTAATTATGTTTAAGTTTTAGTTAATTTGGTACTTCAATTTTAAATAAATGAAAAATGTTGCCTTAAATTTATTTATATATTTTAAATTTATTTATATATTTCACAGGAGAATCGTTGTCATTTCTGAATAAGATTGTGATCTTATTCCTAATATGTAGACATGAAATATTGATTGAAGTTAAAAATATGTTTCATAATGGGTAAAGAAAGAGGAATCAGAGTGATATGAGAGACATTAAACCAGCTGGATATTTAATGTGTTTTTGATAAGATCAGGGGCCTCATTTATAAACGTTGCGTACGCACAAAAGAAGGCGTACGCCGCTCTCTACGCAATAGTTGGTATTTATAAAAAAGCAAACTTGACGGTAAAATGTGCGGTCCTTCACGCAGCTCTGACCCAGGCGTACGCACAAAAACGGGTGAAATGAGAAATGGCGACACCGTCGGCAGTTGGAAAAAACACGTGAAAGTGTGTGAAACTGTAGACGGTTGTGTAAAATAAATGGCAATACTGCCTCTCATAAATAACACAAAGACTTCACAAAGCAAGTCTTATAATTAACAGCCTACACGAACACCCGATTGATCGATCTGTAACAGAAATGCAAATTAACACGTATTTCCAAAAAGAAAGTGAAATATGTTCTGCAATAATATAATAATAATAATAAATAACAATAATACATGGCATATA
Source organism: Pimephales promelas (assembly GCF_016745375.1). The sequence continues at coordinate 2,721,469 of NW_024121932.1, forward strand.
CAATTCATCCTCATAAATAAGATGGTAAACAGAACGAAATAATGTACAAAACTGATATTCTTGCCAATATGTCCGTCTAACGGAGCAGATATAGCAATTAGATAGTCAGTCAGATAGATAATTAGGGAGATATATAGCCTAGATAGATCGATAAATAGTAGGGCTGGGTATTGACACAAATTTCACAATTCGATTCGATTTCAATTCACAAGCTTGCAATTCTATTCGATTTCGATTCAATATTGATTATTTTGGATATCAGTTAAAATAAATAGCAAATTTTCTCAAGGAAATCAAATCTCTTAACTAATGCTGTAAACTATAGGAGTCTAGTTGTAGCCTATAGACTTCATTAGCCTAATATGAAGGCAATAATGAACTGTTTTGTAGCTATACAAACACTTGAATTACATTTTTATTTATTTTTATAGTAAGAAGATTATATGAAATATAAACATTTAAATGGTGGCTGTCATAAAAACTTGCCAGATTTATTCAAATATGCATTAAATATTGAAGAACATTAAGATTATAATGCATATGTAATATGGTGTATATATTTAGCAAAATGCTCCTCTCTAGAGTTATTTTTTTCTAGCTGACTAACGAGTTTATGTGGGTTTTCTGAGGTAAATATGACGATACATGACATTGATTACAAGCTGTTTAACTGACGTCTTTCCACGGTTGAAACGCTGATTGAGCGAATCAATGTGACATGATACGGATTTCGATAAGTTGTACTCTTATCTTTTAACACACTTTCAGATGCTCATTCATGTTTATTTCACGTTGTGACTGGTATTATTAAGCCGGAAGAGAGATCAGCGCTCCTGCTTCTCTTGAGCTGCGCCAGAGCGATCTCACGCCACAGCACCAAAACTCTATTTATGTTTTTGAATTTCTAAAGAAAATGGACGTAATTTGAAAATTGAGACTTTGTTTCATATCAATAGTAACAAAGGACAAAGATTATTGTGATTTTTGGATTCGCGCAGCCATGATACAATGTCCCATTCATTCAAATGAAACAGGATGACTAATCGATTCTTGAGATTTAAGAATCGATATCGGTTCGTAAAAATGAGAATCGATTAATATCGAGAAATCGATATTTATTACCCAGCCCTAATAAATACTGTAGATAGATGTATTAATTGTCCACTGGGGAAAGTTGTTTTCATCGTAAAAATATCTTCATCAGCTACGCAATCATGGTATTTATGCATATATGCCTTTAGTTTGTTTTATTTTTATAAAATAACGTATGACGTATGTCTCAACCATTCAGAAAGCTGCAAGAAATTACATTTGCTCTGAACTATTTCCCATTTCCAAGTAGATTAAAACCGACATCCGTAGCTTGTCCGATGCAGAATTAAATGGATGTAAATAAAATGCCCCATCACAATGCGTATAATGACGCCCAATGACTGATCTCGCGCTCTTAGAAGATGAACGCATCATCTTCACAACAAAAGGTGTAGAAAAAATATATTATTTATCCAAGAATTCCCTCATTGTGCAGTTTATTTCAGTTAGGACAGTCTTGATTTCGCCCAACTCCTTGGCCACCTCTCTAGGCTAATTGAATTAATGACTAGACACTTTTTTGCCTCGACTTTGATGTCCGACCATTTCTTTTTTATTTCGGCTACAGCTTTTATGGCGTCTGCGACCTTTTGCCTCTCAAGTGCCTTTTTGGCATTAGTAATGCATACTGTGCCCTCCAAACAACATTTTTCTCCTCTTTTCCACCTCGCCAATGATAACTTCTACTTCACATTGACTGAATTTACGTTTTTTTTTTTAATTCTTCTCTGTGTTTGCCATGATTTCGCAATCGATGAATATTAACTTGTGGACGTTTCACGGACTATTTATGGGCAACTATGGGCGTGACATGAAGCCGCAAAAGCTGCGCTACATTTAGGATTGATTGTGATTTTTTGAAGGGAAAAATGCGTAGGTTTTATAAATCCGAATATTTCTGTGCATACGCACGTCCTATGTTTCATCCGTACGCCACTTCTGACGCAAATCCTACGCAAACTTTTATAAATGAGGCCCCAGAACTGGAGTGTATGTCCTCTAGCGTTTCGAGAGTAATTCTGTAGTGGTTGATTGTTGAAGTCTAAAACACACACACACACACACGTCAGCTGGCGCAGTGCCACGAGCTGAGCTGGACTTCAGTGAGCTGCAGTAATAACTCTCTCTCTCTCTCTGATAGAATGATGATGGTCCTGATGTGAGAGCCGGTTCTGGTGATATACTGTTAGTTCACGCTACAGAAACAGACCGCAAAGGTAATCCACATCCTTTCATATGAAGATGGTTCAGTGTTCTGCATATGTGTGATGTTCTGTGTTAGATTGATTTATTCCTACTGTATCTGTGTGTGATGGAGGTTTGCTGTATATCTTGAGTGTATTTTAATTCTAGACCTCTGTCTGTTGTAGATTTGGTGTTGTACTGTGAGGCTTTTCTCACCACCTACAGAACCTTCATAACACCCGAAGACCTCATTAAAAAACTTCACTACAGATATCCTTTCAATCGCATGATCTGTTAGCAGCAGTCAGTCTGCATATGTGTGTGTGTTTCTTAACTCCGCTGCACATACACACGCTTCTGTCACAGTCCAGACACCTTCAAGAAGCGTGTCAGTAAAAACACGTTCTTCGTGCTGGTGAGAGTCGTGGATGAACTCTGGTGAGGAAATGCATTGTTTTACACATGGATACAAACTTCTCATTATCAAGCTACACTAACAGAAGGTTGCTGAGCTATTTAAGAGAGGAATATATGTTTTTCAATTTATTATAGCATTTTATTTTGTCAAAGCAGTGTTATATCTGCCACAAACACAGTTGGGTACTTTCAGAATCGAACCAAAACATGAAGCAACACAAATGTGTTTCTTAGCATATCGATTCGATTTATTCAAGGAACTTGATCAAATGAGTTGTAATGTTCCCAGATGTTTCTTCTTGTGTCTTTTCAAATTCAAACACTATTGAATATATTTAGCACTTTTTTTTAAGAGGAGTCCCTTCTGCTCATCAAGCCTGCATTTATTTGATCAAAAGTACTGTAAAAACGGTAATATTGTGAAATATTTGTACAATTTAAAATAACTTTTTTCTATGTGAGTATATACTAAAATGTAATTTATTCTCCTGTGATCAAAGCTGAATTTTCCAGTCTTCAGTGTCACATGACCCTTCAGAAATCATTCTAATATGATGATTTTTTTGCTCAAGAAACATTAATAATTATTATCAATGTTGCAAACAGTTCAAAAGAACAGAATTTATTTGACTCTGTCCAAGCAAAAAAAAAAAAAAGATCTCACTGACCTCAGACTTTTGATTGGTATTGAGTGTGTGACTGATCATGTGATCTGTGTGTCAGTCTGGTGGAGTTGACCGAGGACATCCTGCGGCAGTTGATGGATCTGGTGTTTCGGCTGGTCTGTAACGGGGAACTGAGTCTAGCGAGGGTCCTGCGAAAGAACATCCTAGATAAAGTGGAGCAGAAGAGGCTCCTGCGGCACGTGCACACGCTCAAGCCTCTCGCCGCACGGGGCGTCTCTGCTAGGTAAAGGTCAAAGTTCAGGGGTCATCGGGTATGTTCTCATCTTTGCACGTTTGTTTCGTGTTTAATTGGCTCTTTTCTCCGAAGGCCCGGCACGCTGCACGATTTCCGCAGTCATGAGATCGCCGATCAGCTGACGTTGCTGGATGCAGAACTTTTCTACAAGATCGAGGTGACAAACACAGACTCTTTTATTTGATGTGGAGTGGAATTGTTTTGTTTTTTTTCATTTTTGATATGTGAGTGTAAAAAATTTAAAAGTGATGCGCAATAACCTGTTGTCATCTGTCTTCAGATTCCTGAGGTGCTGCTTTGGGCAAAGGAACAGAATGAAGAGAAAAGCCCAAATCTGACCCAGTTTACAGAGCACTTTAACAACATGAGCTACTGGTACATATTTACTGATACCCACTACACTCTTAGTACAACATTTGTTCCCCAAATGGGCATCAAGGGCCCTGTGATCTCTGCTATGGTAAAATCACAATGGCAGAATTGTAGAATCTAGTCTTAAAAATGGAATTTACAGTGTTACATGGAATGTTATAGAATTTCATATATTTTGGATAAATAAATCAAAAGTAGGGCTGAACAATCAAATCATAATATCTACTACGGTTTGTGAATACTAAAGCATTTTTTTTTTATTTTGTATTTTAATTTTAGTTATAGTAATTTTGTTTTGTGCTTTTGTCATTTTTATATATTTCTATTTATCTCCAATTTCTTTATCAAATATGACTTTTACTTCCATGTTTTAATTTTAACAGTAAACTGAATTAAAAAAAACTGAATAGTATTTGGAATAAGCTTTTATTTTCATATTTTCCTTTTTTTTTAATTTTAGTTTTAGTAATTTGTTTTGTGCTTTTGTCGATTTTATTATTTCTCTATATCTCTAATTTAGTCTGCTCGCTTTTACTTCCATATTTTAATTTGAACTGTAAATGGATTTGTTTTTAGAAAAAAAAACCTATTCTTTAAATACTATATAGTATTAATCAGTATTTTGAATAAGCTTATATATAAGTTTGTTATTTTTTGTGTTTTTGTACTTTTTTTATTTCTATTTATGTCTTATTTATTTATAAAATATGAAGTCTGCTCTGCACGCTTTTACTTCATTTTTTTTATTTGAACAGTAAATGGAATTTTTAAAAATAAAATGGAATTTTAATTTTGGGGGTAAAAATAAAACAAAAATGATTTTTAAAATCAAAAGTAATTTCCCTAAACGGCATTCCCAACTTTTAAATGGCTGGGTTTACACACAATTTACCAACAAGGAAAGTTCTCAGTCTTATCCAAAGCACTTCTGAGAAAAAAGAAGTTTATCACCAACTTTTTAAAGTTCAAATTTTAGCCCTTCAACGTAATGCCAAAACTGTGGATGTAAATTCGACATGTAGCCTGAATTAGCTGTGGTGTGGACCACACATGTATGTAGATCGCTTTAAATCTGGCTATGGAGGACTGTCTGCTCACTATAACCCTGTATACTACACCCTCATGCCCTACATATTCTCCATACTCACTCAGTATTTGTGTACTCAAGTGTAATTCCTCCTGTCCACTAGGGTGCGCTCTATAATCATCCAGCAGGAGAAAGCTCAGGACAGAGAGAAACTGCTGCTCAAATTCATCAAAATCATGAAGGTAAACCACAGTTGACTAGAATAACACACACATACCTGAACACTTCATTCACTTTCTGAGTGATTTAATGTTTTAATCTGGTCCGTAGCACTTGCGGAAACTGAATAACTTCAACTCTTATTTGGCGATTCTCTCGGCGCTGGACTCTGCACCAATCAGACGCCTGGAATGGCAGAAGCAAACGTCTGAGGTCAGTCACACAAACTAATTAAAATCCCCACATCCTCCTCACTGCTAAACTTATCATAACTAAAGTAAATCATTCAATAAAAGCTGTTTTTACGAAAAGAAAAATTGTGCCTCCCTTTTCTTGTCGTTTCCCAGGGCTTGGAGGAGTACTGCACTTTGATTGACAGCTCGTCATCTTTCCGAGCGTACAGAGCAGCTCTAGCCGAAGTGGAGCCTCCATGCATTCCCTACCTGTCAGAAACAAAACTTAGCTAGAAAATGAACCGAAATGGAATAAAGCAAATGAATAATTTAAAGGGCTACTTCAGGATTTAGCATTAAGCTTTGTATTAGTAGAAAACCTGTAGTATTTTCAAATTGCCATGCTTTCCACTCTCATATCCCCCTGAGACGAGAGATTTATGTATTTTTTTGTCTGGAAAAAATCCTCACATGACGCAAAAATCGTCATTTTGCGTCATCTGAGGATTTTTTGGCCAGAGGCTAAAGACTACAGCCAGTAGTAGGGTCTGTCCCGCATGTTCTCAACCCACCCATAGAGGGTGGGATCTCACTCACAAAATGAACACATAATGTCAGCCATCTTTTTCGGCCGTTGAGATCGCCCGAAATGTCCGGGATTTAGCTTTTGCTTTCTGCAGTCGCCATTCATTGTTTACATGCACACCTTTTGTTTCAATCTAACTGAATTCATTCTGATTGGTGAATCTGAATGTAGTGTTTACGTGAACGCTAAACAAGTGATCGGTTGATGTGCATTTAAACATTGCTAAGAAAATTCCCTCTCCTCCGTGAGAGATACGAGTCACGAATCACGCCACCAGCCTCGCTCCATTCTCCCGCGGCCCTCACTCGTCCTGCTCGCTACAGTAAACATAACGAATGGCGACTGTTGAACGAAAAAGCCAAATCTCTGACATTTTGGCTGATTTCGAAACACATTTTCAGGCAGACTCATCACAGAGACTCACTTGTAGCCTAGACTTGTTGTTTAACGACTGCGCTCTGTTACCGGTAGATGTGGCCACCTAGAGCAGCAAAGCAAGTGCATTCTGGGAGTTGTTGTCTTTCATCCACATAAGCCAAAAATACATTTTCTGGCTTTTCTCCGTCTAGAAAGCTCCAAATTCAAAAATAATTTCACATTTCTTCTACATAAATGACCCATTTTAAATACACATTCATCTTTCCAGAGGTGAACTATCCCTTTAAAGTCTTCCCTCTCAGCCTCAAGTACGCTTATCAAAGCATTATCTGGTGAAATCTGCCTGTTTTGAAACTTCTTTGAGTTAGAAAAGCAGTTTTATGAGGTTCAGGACATTCAATTTTGACCTGCATAGGTAAAAAAAAATGTAGTATTTTAATATACACTATTATAGAATGTATTAATTAATATGTTGAAATGGCTTTTATTCTTTTTTTTTTCAGTTTTCAAATTTTGTCATTTTATTAGTTTTTATATTTCTTATTTAGCTTTCATCTATTTTTATTTCAGTTAATTTGTTATTCAGTTCATTTTATTTCAACCTATTTATTTCTATTAGTTTCTGAGGGAAGATTTCAGATTTTTGTTTAAGTATATGTTTACTATTTAATATTTATTTTTATTTCAACTTGATTTCAATTACCAAACATTTTTTTTTATAGTTTTGGTTTGTAGTTAACAATGTTCTATGCATCTGCTGAATTCAACAAAAATGTATTATTATTATTATATTATGTCATTGCTGAAACTAAAATGATATTTCAAGCAAAATTTAAAAAAGGTAATATTTAAATGCAAAGATATGCAAAACTCTAATATTAATCTGGATTTAGGAGTGTAGTAGGTAATGTAGTAGTTTTGCGAATAATGTTTTTTTTTTTGTTCCCTGACAGGGGTTTGATCCTACAGGACCTGACGTTTGTTCACCTCGGAAACCCGGATTTTATTGAGGGTAAAGTGAATTTTTCCAAGCGCTGGCAGCAGTTCAACATTCTGGACAGCATGAGACGCTTCCAGCAAGTGTGAGTAAAGCGCTGACGTCTGACTACACCTGATTCACACTGCCGTCCAGTCTGGCCTAGAAGAAAACACAATAGAAGTCAATGGGTTTCCATCAACTGTCTGGTCTCCAACACTCAAACATCTTCTTTTGTGTTTGATAAGTGATAAGATACAAAGTCATTGAGATGAGCTGAAATTGACTCATAATTGGCAGATGAAATTACAACAACAGACATAAGAAGTATCTCATAATTTTGACTTGTCATAGTTGTTTTTTTTAATCATTATTCGACGTGCCATGATAATAACTCTCATTATGAGATTAAAAATTATGACAAAAAAAACAATTATCAGTCATGATTATGACATAAAAATTGACAAATCAATCGACAGTCATAATTATGATATAAAAAGTTGAAATTATAAGATTAGTCATTGAAATAATATTTGAAATTCACCAAAAAACAAAATAAACAATTGACGACTGTCATATGTGGCAAAGTCGAAACATAATTTTGACGTAAAAAGTATCTCATAATTATGACTGTCACAATTTCAATTTGTCATGATTATAACCAAGTTATTATGACAATGATAATTATGATATAACTTAATAAAATTAGGATAACATTTTTTTTATATGGTTTATATTAATGCTATTTTATTGTAGTATACCATACCCGATTTCACTAGTAACTGATTAAAAAACGATTCATTTCAATGATTCATTTTTATCTCAATTGTCTTTGTAGACACTACGAGCTGAAACGTAACGAAGACATCGTCTCGTTCTTCAACGACTTCAGCGATCACCTGGCGGAGGAGGCGTTATGGGAACTCTCGCTCAAGATCAAACCACGAAACATCTCGCGGCGCCGGACAGAGCGTGAGGAGAAGACCTAGAGCCTCAAAGACGATATATACGGTGAGACCTGAACCTCCGGCAGAACCTTGGGAACCCACGCTACAGTTCTGGGCTGAACCGAGAACACGCAAGCTACAATTTGCACCTATAAAACATTGGCAGACATTGGCAGTATTTTCCCTGATTGTTAACTTTAAAACTCATGAGGGGAATCCTAATATACAATATACAAATATACAGATACGCACGCTCAAGAGGACCCGAACGCTGTGATATAAAGCAACTTTTTTATGTTTATGTGTACAGAAAGACACACTCTAAGAGGGCTTGGTTCATTTGATATTAATACACTGTGCCTGATGGAGTGAGTTCATGTTTGCTTGTCCCATTCGGACGTAACGTTTGGCCTTCCAAAGGTCAGTCACCTGATGATTCGCCCGCTGGGTCGACCTGCAGTCACCGTTCAGACCATATGATTGGGAAACGGGCAGACGTGTGCAATCTTATAACCGTTTATAAGGAAAATTCTCTGATCTGTTCAAATGAAAGTTTTGACAGAGACGGCAGGTTATGTATAAGTGGAATATATTCATTTGAAATTTAAAGAGCGAACTGGACGTTTGGACTCATTTTTCACGTCATCTTGCTATATTGTTTTGTGTTCTAACTGTTTACCCCGTCACAGCCCAACGAGTCCCACGAGAACGTGTTAAAACAACAAAAAAAACTGTTTATATGCACAATTTGCATTGACATTATTTTCATGACGGTTTCTTTTCATGTATATTTCTTCCTCTTCCCAATTTTCAATGGCTTGCACAATGCGAAATGCCAAAAGAAAAATGTAAAGTGCATTTATGAGGTACAAACAAAATGTTTTTTGTACCGAGTTTAATTTAAAAGGGAAAAATAGGTCACATTCATCAAACACGAGCAGAACAAATTGTTGTTCGTAAATCCTTTATGCAATTTTTTTCAAAAAGTTTATGCAAGTTTATTCATTACACAAGTTGTTGCATTCAGTGCAATACATAAGAAATGTTTTATAAACACATCAGAACAAAAAAATGATTTGTTTTGCTCATGCTTCGTGAATGAGGATTTTGGGAAAAGGCTTGATATTCATGAAAATAGTGTCATTATACAAACATTAAAGTTAATTTATCCGTTTTTGTCAAAGAGTGACCCGAACATTTGCCAGAGCAGGCTATGATGTCACAGAGAGGGGCGGGGCTTAGTTTGACGGCGTGCATGTGGATGATTTTGATTCTTTTGGGATATGTATTATATTATGTTCTGTATAAATGTACATGTACAGTTGTGATGTATAATCTCCTATCATGTAGAGGGCAGTTGCGAGGAAATATATTTTCAAACCAAATGAGTCGTGCACTAAAATAACTAACATTATGAGGCAAAAAACACAAGGACTGAATATGCTGTGATCTCTGGGCATCTGAGTGTCGTGTGTGAGTGCGAGTTTGTGAGTGTGTGTGCGCGCATGTGGGTTTTTTACAGAACGTTGTTATTCACTTACGGGAGAAAGGAAGCTAAAAAGGCTTTCTTCAGTGTGTGTGTTGTGTGGCGTCTTGAGATGTTGACGTTTACTGACTCCTGGGATTTTTTTCTTCCTGTTACACCTATAACATCCTGTATATTCAACCACCAATAAAACTGCTCTCTTTGTATTGCGTTTGTATTTTTCCAACACTAGATTTAGCATGTGTTTACAACTACAAAAAGTGCCACACCATTCCCATGTTTAATGGTTATGCCACCATGATATTTTGTTTAATAGACCACTTAATACTGTTATTCAGCAAAGATGCATTAAATTGTTCACAAATGACATTAAAGACGCGTATAATATAGAAATCATTTCTATTTTAAATAAATGCTGTTTTTTTAACAAAAAACCCTGGAAAAATGTGTATATTAAAATGATTTCTGAAGGATCACGTGACGCTGAAGACTGGAGTACCGGTAATGTTGCTGAAAATTCAGCTTATATTTTTATAATACATTAAAAAATATAATTTTTTTAACCCTTTGAAGTCAGCACCAAGAAAAACTGATGGAATTTTTTTTTTTTTTTTTGCATTTCTTATCTTCTTATGTCGCTATTAACCACACTCAATGTATTTTTTTTTTTAACACATCCCATAATTATTAAAATATCGGCCTCTACCAAATGGTTGAGATGTCACTTAATGGTAATAAATGATGCCGGAATTCATACACATAGGCTACTTTTTCATTGCCCATCATAATTTATGATCACAACCTTTTCTAGTCTTGACAAAACACATTGTCAGAAAGGTCTGAGTCTCAAGGTTTCATATTTTGTAACAGAAGTGATATTTGGACAGATATATTAATTTGTTACAACAGAATGCATACAAATAAATTCAATGGAATTTGACATTTTTGGTATTAAAGGGATAGTTACGCCGGAAGTGATCTCTCGTGCGTCTACGTCACGCATTGTTTACACGGAGATTTCGGAAGTTTTACCTTTCACTAAACATATTTAGATATATCGAAATCGTCTTCCATTGCGATCTAAATTTATTTAGTGAAGGGTAAAACTTCCGAAATCTCCGCATAAACAATGCGTGACGTAGACGCGCGAGAGATCTTCTGGCGTAACGTCTGGAGACGGTTCAGTTGGACATCTGATTCAGATTTTTTCGACGGCTGTTAACAAGAGGTAAAACGATATAAATTCTGTTCGTTTTATCACACAAACCGCTCTTTTCGTGTCTAGGCCATCAATGTGTACTTACTTTTACGAGTCATTAAATCATGTTTAATTTGGACTTCTCTGTGCATGCTCTTTGAGGTGGACCCACTAAAACTGCATTATATGACTGATGACAGACACCTACATCTTGGATGCGCTTGAGGTAAGCTAAAACATATCAAAAATTTATTTCAAAGTGAACTATCATTTTAAGCCTAAACAAAATCTCATGAGAACTTCAATTTTTGTGATATCAACTTCAAATTTGGAACACAACTTGGTTAGATATAGGGCTTTGATTATATAGTAATTTTATAGAAAATATTTTGTAAAATATATATTTTATATAAAAGAAAAAATATTTAGTTCAGTAAATTTGATTTAATGTAAATTTAAAATTTCCTTAACTTTTTCATACTTTTATTTTTTGAAGTGCTTTTACTTCAGAGAGTTTTCTTTAAAACAAGGCTAAACTTAGGTCTTTATTCCTTTATTCCTAAACTTAGATCTTTATTTTAAGCATTCTTGAATTACAACCAAGTTTTAATAGTGCATTGCAAAAGGGGGGTGACAGTTAACCGTCATGTGCCAAATCAACCGTTTGTTTTTGACATTTTAAAAAAAAATATATACTTAAGTTTTTTTTATAGCACCAAGTAACATAATTTTGTAAAGTTAGAGCTCTTACAGTGTAATATGTAAAAAAAAATATGCTTAGCTTGCAAAATTTCACCAAAAACTGTTCACATGGCTGGGGTGATTTATTTGTTTCTGTAGAAGAAGTGTTGTGACAATTGCTGTTGATTGACACTGTGACATCTAGTATAATATACCTCAACCAGATGATAGAGATGGCTCAATCAGTTTGAGTTAAGTTAGGTACTCCTCTTGATAAAATATAGTGACTCAAAATGTGCTCAAGTCAGTTAAAAATGCTAATATTTCACAATATTACAGTATTATTAATCAAATAAATGCAGCATTGGTGAGTAGAAGAGACTTTTTTCAAATATTACTTGCTGACCCCAGACTTTTAAATGACTTTTGTATATAAATATCATGGTCAACTAATATGGTAATACCTTGTTGAAATATCTTCCCTGTAAATAACATTACAATCAATTCAGTACCATGGTATATCCATGCATGGTACATTACCTTCATTCGTATAGCATCTTTCATAGTATTATTAAAAAAGCGCTATAAAAATAAACATGAAAAAGTGATTTTTTTGTCATTATTTCTTACACATCAGACAAATTAAATATACAAATAATGAGATGTGAAGTCACAAGCACGTTGTCTTTAATACTTAAAAAAAGGTTTGTACAAGAAATGCAAAACTATTTTAAAATATTCACATTTCGGAACCAATTTGAGACAAAGTAACATAAATTAAACAGTGAAACATTCAAAATAAAGAGACACATCAGTGATAGTGAGATTAATATTTTAAATACTAAACAATCACTATAATTCACTTGTATTTTAAAAGTATATTCAGAAGTATTTTACTTCATCCATTTTGTCTTATCCTGACCAAACAGGAGTTTATGATCTAGACAAGGCAAGAATATCCAACTCTAAAACTGTTTAAAATGCCGTTATACTCTTGATAATAGTAATGAAACAAGTTGACTTTGTTATTCTGCAGGTGTGACTGAAAATCTCATGTTTTATAGTAAAATTACATCCCAATGAGACTCCGGCAGTGCAAACAGAAGTTTTTGCTGATGTACCGTTGTGTTTACCCTGCAGGTACTGATTATCCCGTGTCATTACAGTACAAATTACTGTGATTAGTATGTAAATTATGACAGATAATGTAGAACATTAACTCTTTTACATATAGAGAGCCCAAATCCCTCCCCTTCCGGTCACGGTGGACCACCATGGGACCTTATTTCAGAAAAATATTGTATGATGGTCAATGGTGAGAGACCACAAATATTTTGATCTCATTTGGATTGTGCCCTGAATTACACATATGATGTTTGTCAATACATTTTAAAGTCAAGAAAGTCGCAGTATTGAACTGTTGAGGTATAAAACTGTGAAAATACGTAATTACAAACACTACAAACCCAAAAGGCGCACATGAATGAAGCTAACTATTTCATTGTTTCAATAGTCTTATAATAAGTAACGTTATGCCGAGTGTTTTGTCCCAGACTAAACACATACGAGCAACAGATCTTGCTCATTGCTTCACTTCCTGGGAGATGTAGTTAAAAAATGTTACTTTTCTGTTTTTTAGAATTATCTTTTAAAATAACAAATTTGTGAACATCATATGTAATTCAGAGCACAGTTCAGACCGAATAAAAAGAGAAGTTGTCTCTCGCCATTGACTACCATATGTTTTCCGAAATAAGGTCTATGAGCCAGAAACTGAGGGGCAGGACTTAGGCTCTCTATACAGATCAGTTCCTCTTTCAGGTCAAAGGTCACGCTGAGGGTCAGGTGACTCGGATAAGCAGCAGAAGGCATTCTTAAACCTGACAGAAATTGTGTGTTGGAAGCATGCAGAAAACTCCAGCCTTCAGGTTTTCTGATCATGTGTGTGTGTTAATGTGGTCGTGTGCTGGGCTCCAGTAGGGGGCGTTTTACTGGAAGATTCCCGCCTCCGCTCGATATCTCACTGTGTTCGGCCACGCCCCTCTTTAGACTCCGCCCATGGGCGTGTCCATTGACAGAACCCCTTTGCCATTTGCAGATGTCACCGTTTAGGATATCCTGAATATGCTGAACAATCAGGTTTATTGCCACTGAAGATTTAAAAGACAAAAGAGACGCAACAGGTTTGAAAAGCAAGGCTTAGTTTCATATAGGTAGGAATATTATGGCTCATATTTACCCATGTTATCAACTCCACGAGGTATTATGACATCTGCATACTTCTTGGTCTATTTGGAGAGAGATTTCAGAAGTCATGAATGCTTTAAATAACTATCAAATGTTATTTAAGCTTTAGTCGTGTGTGTGTGTGTGTTCTCACCGGAAGGCAGAACTCTTCAAAGGCCGGTTTAACAAACGTGGTGTACTGTGAGAGAATCTGTTCCAGATCTCGACCCCTCCTCATGTCACGCAGAACTAAACACACAATTTTATGCAGACACTGTTATAACAGGCATCTATCTATGCTAATTATTTGAAAATTTCAAATTTAGGTTACATTTTAATTTAGGATGGCCTTGTTACAGTGTAAATATACAATTAAGTACAGAATAATATTATTGAACTACATGTACTTACTAAGGTTAGGATTAGTTTTTGTTTAGGGTTAGTTGCATGTCATTATGCATAATTTATAGTTATTACTATAGAAACTACATGTAACGTGTAATAAACACTGTAGAATAAATTACAGAATTTACATAAATTAAAATTTGTAAAGAAAGCTAAAAACTAGGGATGCACTGATATGAACATTTTGGCCGATACCGATAACCGATAATTCTTTATATTTGAAAGCCGATAACCGATATATCGGCCAATGAATCTAAATCCAATTTTTATATCATTTTTGAAAGCCTGATTGCAAAAACAAAAGTTTCACAATTAAAATCCATCCCCTAACACAATTGCAATGTTCTCATTTTAATTTAATGTAGCCGATATGACAGCACATTTTGTACTTTTTGATTCCAATCATATTTCAAGCAATTAAGATCAATCATGTTGAATAGTGCGCATCTTAAGTGTCTCGGGTGTCAAGTGTTGAAGTAAATAATTCATTATTTATCAGCTTTAATATCAGCCAAATTTTATTATCGGGCCGATAACGATAACATAAAAATGAGCAAATATCGGCCGATACCGATATGGTGGCCGATATATCGTGCACCCCTACTAAAAACAGTTTCTGAAACATAAATAAAGTATATAAAACAAATATGGACTATCATTTAAAAGTTTGGGGTCAGTAAGATTTATTTATTTATTATTAAACTAAACATTAAGGACACAATAAAATTGAAAAAAAGTAACAGTAAACACATTTATAATTCTACAAAATATTTCTACTTCAATGCCTTTTCCCCAAAGTTTAAAGTTCAAATAAGATACTTTTGAACTTTCAAAAAATGCATTATGGTTTCGAAAATATGAAGCAGCACAACTGTTTTCAACTGATAATAATCAGAAACGTTTCTTGAGCAGCAAATCGTCATATTAGAGTGATATCTGAAGGATCACGCGACACTGAAGACTGGAGTAATGATGCTGAAAATACAGCTTTGATCACTGAAATAAATTATATTTTAATATATATTCAAATAGAAAACAGTTTACAATATTTCACAATATTACATTTCACAATATATTTTATTTTGTTCAAATAAATGCAGCCTTGGTAAGCCAAAAAAAAAAAAAACATAAAAAAATCGAGCAAACCCTAAATTTCTGAACAATAGTGTACATAATAATTTTCTTACTCATAGATTTAAAGTTCCTCTATTAAGTTTTGCCCATTTTAAAGTCTTATTTTATAGCTTTTATTTTTTTAACTCTTGAAGTGCATTTTTTATTAACTATAAATAAACAAAACTTTGAAATGTGTCTATGAAATAAAAACAAAACTGGAAATAGCAAAGCCTGAACTTAACAATAACAGTGTTGTAAATTATAAGTATGTCTGAAAGTTACATTCAAATACTTTATTTTTTATTTTTTTGTAGATATTGCATTTGGTGCAGTCAAATTGATAAATAGCATCTAACAAAAAATTGTGCTTATATAGTGTGTTATAAAGGATGTATGATATATAAAAATATATTTATACACACACACACATAAAAATATATCAATATATAATATACACATGTTAACAAAAAACTTATGTTAAATCCGATTAATCATGATTAATCGATTTGACAGCACTTATTACATTATATAAAATTCTAAATAATATAAAGACATTGTCTCTATACTTGGTGTGCTTGCTTATGTGTGCATTACCTCTGCGAGACAGGCGTACATCTGAGTCCGTGTCCACAAACAGCTTCATATGGAACATGTCTCTGACTTCCTGTGTGTAAAACACCAGAATCCCCTCGAACAGCACCACATCAGCGGGATACACACATATCTTCTCTGGCAGCCTACACACAGTCATTAAATAATACTCCGTTATCAGACAGACATTCACATACTATCAAGCACACGTGAAGAGAGAGACTGTGAGTCATTGTTTGACAACGTGTCATTATGAGTATAAAGTGTGTGTGCGGCCTGGTAAACCCAACATTATGGGGACAAAATATCCTCACAAAAATCCTTGTCCTTGTGGAGACAATTGAGGTCCCTATCATATGAGGAAAACTCACAGACTAAGTGATGTTTTTTCAAAATGCTGAAAGTTTTGTGTGATGGGTTAGTGTAAGGGGAGACAATATGAGTTTGTACAGTATAAAAACCATTAGGTATATGGAGAGTCCCCATTGAACATGAAAACACAACGTGTGTGTGTGTTATTGCCTGGAATGGGTGACGAAGTCATATGTTGGAACCTCCACCACCTTCCCTTCTACTATATCCTTCAACGTCTGACACATGAACTCTGTATCAAATGCCTCTGAGAGAGAGAGAAAACATCATAGTTAATTGAAAACCGACCCACACGTCGCTCCAACCTTGTGTTGCTGACCTATTTCCATTGATTTGTATAAACAAAATCACAGGATCATAGACAAAAAAAAGGACAATATCAAACAACAGGTGAGTAAATGATGACAGCATGGCTGCATTATCCTTTACTTATCCTTTTTTTACCTGGATGGTCAAAGTTGTACTGGCCTTTCAAAGCTTTGGCCTTCTGTTCTGGAGTGAGAATCCGGTAGAAACTGTCCTGGCTGACGATAGTGACCTTCCTCTGGTGGTGATCAACCATGTTCTGACCCAAAAGCTCCATGATTTTGGCACACACCGTGGACTAGCAAGAGAAAAACAGCAGGTAATGACATGGACTGACAAGTCTACTTTCACATTTGTAATTGCATCAGCCTGAATATCATTACAGACACAAGACACCAGATTTTATAATTACATGCTGCATGCTGTTTTCTTGTGCATTTTATATATTATGGTTTTAATTGCATGCATTCAAATTAAATGCAATTTATATGTAAAGCAAAACAGAGAAACATGTTGACTGTGACTAACCTAAGGCACAACATGTAAGTTATAGGTTTACATGCATCAAAAAGCCAAAGCCAGCCGTATGCATCAGTTTCCATCATGCATGCAGTGTCTCGTACCTTTCCACTGGCTGTTCCTCCGCTCACCCCGATCAGGAAAGGACGGTGACGCGGCCGCTCGCTTTCACACAACAGTCCGGCTGGATTCATGCTGGTACAGTAAGAAAACTTCAAGTAAACCGTTCTGGATATGATCGGTCATTAGCTGGAGGTTGTGTGCTCAATTACCGCCTGGTTTTACTCTCAGCAACGGCCGATTAAAGTACTCTAATATTACTGTACTGGTTAGCAATTGTTAAAGTGAACATGACATCTGTCTTCCACCACGAGGCGCTCAGCGACTCAGTGAGACATGTCCGTATTGAGGCTCATAGAAATCTCATGATGTTTTTTTGTCTTACTGGAGATATTTGGTGTTTAAAAAATATAGTCTTGTGAATACCTGAGATTGATTCCTGACATAAAAGCGGGAACGGCACCATTTGTCTATGTATTGTTGTTTAAAACATCCTTGTTGAGTCACCGAAAACAACTGTGATTGGCCCGTTCTAGTCCAGCGCTGAGAAAAGTAACAGGTGTCATGTGACCACTATACCTTTACACGGCTTGAACGCAGTCTGGACAATAATCTAATGAGTTTTGTAAAGATATTGAGACATTTTAATGGATGGTTAAGTGAAAGACAGCACAAAATTAAAAGCAGAACAACTGTTTTATCCTGACCAATAAGAGCAGACCGCTAAGCCACGACCATTGTCGCATCCCTGCTTCTCTGTTGAATGCCATTCTACCTCCTCTTTCTGTTTATGTGGTTTCGCTTCTGGAGTGGACGTTGCTGCGTCATGCTGCGCGCGCAAACTCGACAAAACTTGTAAACAAAGCCATCACTTATCGCAAATTGTGTTGAAACAATTTATTTTTTATACATTAAAAAAATACTCTTTTATATTCATTTTATAATGATTTCATTACTATTCCTTGCAGAATTTTAAATTAACTAAATGTACATTTTCACAGAATACACACACACACACACACACACACACACACATATATATATATATATATATATCCACTGTGTGCTTACGAACATTCTCCATACAAACTCACCAGCAAACGCATACAGGTTTGGAACAACCTAGATGATGAGAAAATTTCATTTTTAGGTGAACTATACCTTTAAGAAAGTTTCTTCACTTATGTAATACTTATAATCAGTGTTGGGTGTAATTAATTACTTGGTAATCTAAGTATTTTGATTTAAATATTTTTCCCTTTAATAAGTAACATAAGGGATTACTCTTAATTTATCCGTAATCTAATTACAGTCACTTCTGATGTAATTGCATTAAATACTGTAGACTACAGAACACTTCCATATAAAGCAATAGTTTGTTTAAAATCAATGTTTAATTTTAAAAAGTATGTTTTCAATGTAACCTTTTCCCTTTACACACTTTGGTCAGTTCAAGAATAATTTATGCAACTGTATATTATTTATTTGAAAGAACTAAAGTGCCGTATCATGTCTATCCTTGATTTGTTCAACTGTTCAAGGTTGATATGGGATTTTAGAAAGTAGTTATAAATTAGTAATAGAGTAATCAAATTACACTGTAATTAGTAGCTAGTAATTAATTTACTGCTTATAATATGCTTTAGTTTATTTCAGAATTTCCAGCCCTTAGTTTTGTTTGTAACTATTGTTTTTTGTTGCAAAATCGACAAAACAACACAAACCTTGCAAAACCAGTTTTGCTTTAGTTGTATTTGCGTTTACCAGTCAAAGGTCTCTGATATACAGCGCATGTCATTTGAAGATTTCAAAGGATGTTGCAGTGAAAATATTGCAGTGTCCACAAGGTGGGGCAGAACACTTTAAAAAGAAACTCCAAAGTGATGAGATGATTGTTTTTCAGTGTTTTAATAAGAATATAAAAACTATAACGACAACATGATACAATGAACAGCTCTTGGTAATTGCTAGACCTGAACTAGTAGTTTTAGACAGTCATATAAATGTCAGTCATGTTTTGTCCGACCCGTCGCTCAGATGTGGGGGTTTCTGTTCATCTGGATTATTTCTTGACGCCTCCTTTATTGATTCCTCTGCAACAATTTCCAGGGCCTCGTTCCCTTGAACTCTTCGTACCGATTCTCCTTTAGCAGCCAGGATCTCCTCGATGTTTCTATGACAAATACAGAACATGCGACATTTAACTTCACAATAAAGTTTTTTGTCATAATGATTTAGAGCAGGGGTTTTCTTGTGGAAAGGTTTAGAGAAAAACAGTGTAAAAATATATATTTAACCCTCATGCCCTTAATTGTTTGTTCGAGGACAAATGTGGCCACAGAGGTCTCATGTGTGATCCAATTTTTTATTTATTATAAATGTTATTTCACTGTCTTCGATAAAAATTATACTATCCATTTATGGTGTTTTTTATTTTTGGGGCATTTTTGAATTTATTTACCTCTAAAAGTTCCACATTTTCTATGTAAATTATGCTTATTTTTATGTTATATTTAAATAAATCTAGCAGTAGAGTTACAGTACTAAAGTGAGAAGAATTTCTTTTAATGTAATAGAAAATAATGTACATTTTTGAGTCATTCGTGAGTCTTTATACATGAAAATATATAGCTGCTTTTTATTTTGTAGTATAGATCCTCACATGAGGATGAACATATTTAAGGGTTAGTGGCATCAAGGCCTGGTTTCACAGACAGGGTTTTGAATAAGCCAGGATTAGTCCTTAATTCAATTAGGACATTTAATTACGGTAACTTTTATAATGCCAACAGTACTGTGTGCAAAACAGACAAAACAATGACACTGACATATTTAAAGATCTATCAGTGCAAGTTGCGTTCAGTTAAAACTGCTCAAACATACATTTTAGTCTCAGACTAGGCTTATCTGTGAAACCGGGGGCAAAAGACTGAAAAGCCCAGCTAGTAAAGTACAGGATGGAACAGCTTTGCCTTTCACAGCCTTGTTTTCTTTATTTCAGTTTTTATGAACAAACATACTCACCTTTTCCCCTCCAGGTCAGAAAACCAGTTCAGATTATCAGCGATGACGTGATGGTTGTTGCATCCAGGACACGTTACTATGACGACACCCTTGTGATACGCTATCTTGGATATTTTCTTCATGGAGCGAGTGGAGCACACCTAAAGAGACAAAACATAAAAGTACGTGACTGAGTTGAGCAATACTACGAGTCAAAAGTTCCCCAGCTGAAGACACACACTTGTACAGAAGAAATAGGATCGTACTTTACAGGTGTACACCAGTTGATAGTGCGTTGACTGCACTTGTCCAATGGCTTCAGTCCTGCACTCCGAGGTTGTGAAGCTCCTGCAGGAACTCAATCTGCCTCTCTGTGACCCCAATAAAGAATTAGTTAAGTGTAAGGATGTGTTTGGGGCTCCTTTCTGTGCCTCCTTATATTTGACACTAGCAGGACAGCATGTTTTAAGCACAGACAGACTTCCCGCACCACGTGATCTGATAATTCTCGGTCTGAATAAAAAGAAAAATAATCGCGAGCTCATCATCGAAACGTTACCAGACATTCTGTTCTTCTTAAAAACAAGCGATATCTCTAAGGACGCTGAAATGTCATATCTGCTCAGAGTTGAATCACTCGGCGCTTACCGATGACGACAGAGACTAGACGTCTAAACGAAGCCCCGCCCATCATGTTTATTTACCAGTGACATGTGGATTCTGGATTGCATCGAATAGGAAGGGTCATTTACTTACTTATTCAGAATTATGAAAATTTTTATTTTATATTTCTGCCAAGGAGTATAGGATAGTAATCAATGCCATCCCCCCAGAACTTATGAAATTGCTAGGAAATAATATTACTGAAAAGCCAACCTAGACTTGGACTAACTGAAAGGTATACATTCAAAAGGCAGAAAATGTCAAAATAATTATCTCAGAACAATTTACCATTGGATTTTGGAGGACTTAATCACTAATATTTTTTTGTGTAGGCCTATGTGTTAAAAATAGTACTAACTCTTAATTACAACTCAAATAAATGTATGTTTTTATGATAATACTGGTGACTTCAAAATGTAGCTAGTATTTTGTGAATTTACTCATTAGGCTATCGAAAATTATTTATCTACAAATGTAAATTGGGAGGGAAAAAACTAATTTGACTTGCTTGTATACATTAAAAGAAAAGATAAATAACGAAGCAAAAAAACTAAATTATTTTAAAGCCTTCTATAAATATATTTTTTAAATAACGTTTAATGTTTGTACTCATTTATAGACATGTGAATGTACAACTGCTTTCTCTTCTCTCATTTATTTAATTTATCATAAGAGTTGATGTAATTGATTGCTATGTTATCACCCTTGTATGTTTATTGTTCAAAAGATTACAATAAAAGGGACAAGTGTTTTATATCAGTTTGAGATTAAAGATTTTTTTTTTATTAATACATTATACATGTTGCTGGGAGAAGCTTGAATATATGCCAAACTTTGCTCGCTGGAGTGAAAGTGTGTTTTAATGACTGATAGCCTGCTCACATCATGAGGAGCTTAAAGCAAGTTTATAATAGTCCTGCAACTGCAAATAAATCTGATGATAAACAAATCTGATGATAACGATGGTGAAACGGTCTTGAAATAATCTTGTGCTAAAATATTTTAGGTGTTATATAATTATGATGTTATAATCATTTTATTACTAGCCTATTTGATTCAGCCTACTGGTAAACAGCGGGTAAATGTTGTAACATCTCCTTCCGTTTTGCCTTTGATGAGGAGAACTTTATGATGTCATAGGAACGTCATATTTCCGTTATTCACTGTTGTGACTTTTCTTGTCTTCCCGCGCGTCTGTGTCTTGCGACAGTTTCTTGGGTTACAGTAAACGGGCAAACGACCTTCATGTCACAAGGATAGTCTGCACCGTCCGCTCCACCCTGCGTCAAAGTCACGCCCGCGTGTGCGGTATCAGCGCAGCCCCAGTCAACGCGCCCGCTCGCGCCGCAGTACATATTCTACTATGGCGAAGATCTGGCTCATGAATATTAATCGACTCACATTGACGTCACGTTGTGTTTGTGTCCGTCACGTAAAGTAATTAAATATTAATGTTATTTTTGTAATATTTATAAAAATGCCATAAAACTCACTAAAGCAAATATCATAGGTTAGCAAAAAATATATAACATATATCAGTAATTATTATATAAATAATAAATGATATAAATAAAGTTAATTATATATATATATTCATGAATCACAGATTTTTAAATAATGCTAATCTAATTTAACAAATGCAGCCCTGTTGGCTGTTTAAGATCTGTTAAATTGAATTGATTCGTCAATCCACAGTCCGTCTAGGCCCGCGGAGTTTCTGTCAGCCAATCAGGGTTGGCCTAGCGGTTCAACGTAAAGTTACGTTATTAATATTCATGAGCCGAACCTTCGCTGTAGTAGGGTTCGAATCAGGCGCATCCCAGGAGGTCCAGCTGACGCGTATTCCTGGGCGTGGCTTAGCCGCGTTCCTCAACTCTTTCCTCGGGCTGCGGAGTGTGTGAGGCTGCCGCTGTGGATCGTGGACCGGAGGAAAGACATGTATCAGTTATGCGCCACAGGAGCCAGAGATCCACTCAGTAACGAGGCCGGTGAGTTACGCTGGATGTTTGTGTGTGTTCTCGGGGGTTGAGCGTGTGTTCAGGGTGTGTTTGACTACACAAAAGGCTTTTAGGAGACCAACAAGACAAGCTTTAATTTTCCACCCACGGAAAACCATTAAACTGCAGGCCAAGGACTGTGTGCGCGCTTAACTTTGTGTGAGTTATTGTGTAAATTAATGAGTTATTGTGTTTCTGTGCATGTGGTTTTCACCATCCAGTGCGTGTTTGCTGTGCTTGTATCTGGATCTGATCTTATTAATATAACATCTCCTGTAATTGTATATGGCCCCCTAAACTAGTGGTTTTGAAACTGGGGTCTGCATGGCAGTCCATGCAAAAAGTTCAGAGAAAAACAGTGTAAATTAAATAAATAGGGCTTATATAAAAAAAATGATGAACCTAACTGAATACAATTGATTAAAATAAATAACAAAATTGTTAAAATATATAAATAATAAATAATTAATTTAATTATTTAAAAAAAACAGAACCATAGTGAGTAGAAAAATAAATAATGTCACAGAAACTAAATGTTTTCAAAATAATAGTACACATATTTTCACTGTATAAATTTGATCTTTATATATATATATATATATATATATATATATATATATATATAAACTGTCTCTAAATTTTTGGGATGTGGTCCCTTGCATGAGAAAGTTAATATTTGGGGTCCGTGGCATATAACAGATTGTAAAAAAAACAACAACAACCATCTGCCTTTAGATTACCTGATATTGATTATACAGCCACTTAAAAAAATACATGTGTTTTTCTCCACTTACTGTAGTAATAGAATGATTTTGGGACACTCCTTTCTGGGTGTGTTTTGGGTTAGTGGTTAAAAATGTAGGCTAGTAACCTGTTGGCCACAGGTTTAAACCTCAGAATAGGTGTACCGCCATTGTACAACTGAGAGGGTCTGCCGTATCACTTCAGAAAATAGCACAGATGTGTCATGGACTATTTTAACATCATTTTACATTCATCATATTTGGTTTATTTTGCCCCATAACATGGATAAGGGTTAAATGCTAAAGGCGAGAGATGTGTGTGTTTTGAACAAGTGCAGGCCTGATGTTTTTCCTCAACGTGTGTGAAGATGTCTTGAGCAGGCCTAATGTGTTCCAGGAAGCAGGGTAGATCTGAGCCGGACACACCCGTAATTGACTGCAGTGTGGAGTGTAAAACCCAAAGCCTGCATGTCTGTGGGACGCCACACACACAAGACCTATGACCACATATAATCACCAAATGCCCTTTCCTAGCATCTGTGAAAGAGTTGAATGCATCAGAACAGAACTGTTCTCGAGGTCTCAGTAACTCTGGCTATATCAATTTTATATTAATATAAAATATAAATAAATATGTTTATTTATTTAAATGTTATTTATTTATATAGATATATAGAAAAATAAATATTACATTTTTATATATATATATATAATATTTAATTTAAACTTATGAAAATAACATTTTATATATACGTAAATACAATATAAATGTATGTTTTCACAACATGATCTGCATTTCCATGGGTGAAAATTATATATTTTTTAATAACAGACATTAAAAACAACTTTGTGCTTCAAAACTCCTCCTTTTCTGGTAAAACAATTTTTTTATTGATTTTCAAAAGTCAATGAATTTGCGACAGCTGAATGTAACATTTCTGACAGGCCAAACATGTGTTTCTGAGTAATATGTCATTTATTTAAGCCACTAAACAAACGTTATTCTGTAAAATAAGTATAATAAAACGTTTTGAACGTTTCCAGCACGTCTGATAATTAATTACCCCAAAAAATCAACATGGTTTACTTCTCACACACATTGTCACGTCCGTCAAACACTTATGCTGGCTGTCGGATGGAATATTAGCACTGAAAACGTTGCAAACTAACTTTGCAGACCATTAATGAGGTCATCGCTCACTGAAAATCTTCAGATCTGCCCTAGCTCTTTTTGGCATGTTTGTGAGAGAAATAGACACAAAATCATTCTTGTGATTCTGATATTTTCAGTGAATTGGTTTGTCCCAGCTCTCAAGACGACTCTAAATGATTAATTGACAATGTAGATTAATCAGGTTCCTGAATTCTCACTCAGTGACTCTGTAATGCCTCGTCCCATAGACTTCCATTACTGTAAATGCATTTGTTTTGTTTTTACAAACTTAGGAGATCAGTCCAAATCATTATCTGTGGTAATTGCCATGTTACAGATAGAGCTTTTTATTTCACTTTCCCTTTCTGAAAGTGAGATTTTATACCAAAGTGCACATTTAATTGCTTTGAGTGGTTAAAACCCCATCATTAGCTCACTGGAGTCTTTCTGGCCTGGTAGTTTCGAATGAGTGGCAAGAAATAGCAAGCATTTATTTCAATAACATAATGAGTGATGCCATAAGATGACAATTCGACATGTTAATACCCCAGTGTCTCCGTGTGTTGTTCAGCTCTTTTGTAGACGTGACTGAGTGGGGTGATGGTTATAGATATGATGCACTGGTCTAGTGTGTGTGTTTGGGTGATGTCCTCCTTTAATACCAGCCGTTAGCAGCAGATGGGGACAGTATGCCCTTGGGGGAAACTAAACAGAGTGAGTTAAACAACAGACCCTTTGTGTGTGTGTGTGTGTGTTTGCGAGACGCACCTGGATTTCACCGGACTCAGGACAAAATGTTGTGCGGAAGAAGAGTTTGTGTCATGTGTTCACTCACAGGCTTTGAAAGGATTGAAACAAGGGGCAGTCGTGGCCTAATGGTTAGAGAGTCAGACTGGTAACCCGTTCGATTTTCAATACCGGCAAGAATCGACTTGGATGCCCTTGAGAAAGTCACCTAACCCCGATTCACTCCTCGGGTGCCACAGTAAAATGTATGTGTGTTCACTTCGCACTAAGTAACTTGGATGGGTTAAATGAAACAGTCATGAAATGAGGTATTGTCAATAATATGATGTCAATAAAATGAAAGCGTCAGAATAGTTGTAGAGAGCTCCAAGTATTGATGGTCTACGATGGGCTGTTTTTTTTTTTTTTTTTTGTTTCCTTTCAAAATAATAATATCCATTAATGGGAGCATCGAAATATGCAAATTGGACACAGCAAACTAACATTGGGAGAAAGAAAACAACCCTATTTCTATCTGCCTTTTTTTCTTGATGATAGTTCCAAATGTGATTATTATTGGTGGTGATTAATGAACTAATAAAAAAATCTAACCAGCAACTAAAAAATGTAGAGGCAACTTATATAAGAACTGAACTTTTTAAGTTAAATCAACTAATTTGCTCCAGTTGAGCCAACGCTGTAAAAAAAAAAAAAAGTGTTCAATTTACGGGAAAATACCGGCAGCTGTGGTTGCCAGAAATTTACCGAATAAAATACTGCAGCGAGACTTTACGGTAACAAGGTTTACAGACTTAACTTAAAATGTATAGAAATAAACTATATTTATTATCTGACATAATGTTAAATTGTCGACCAATTGAAGTTTTAATATCCGTTTTGTACCATTGAAATACACTGACAAAACCAACAATCACAGCAGTGATAAGAGTCACATGATGTATGGAAGCTCATCACATGAACCTCTTCCACAAGAAACTTAATATTGATTTTATAGAAGTTGCACAGTGTCATTCACTCAGACATTAAACACCATCATGGTAATTTTCACTGTAAATTATACAATGAGTTGTTAATTTTCACTTTAAAAACTGTAAATTTAAAGGTATTTTACTGTACAATTACATGAAATTTTCTATTAGATCTATCACAGTTATTTATCGTAGATAGTAAGGAAAGGTTCTTTTAACTAATTAACAGTTTTTCACTGTAGCATTTTTACAGTTAAAATCGCAATAATTTCCGAAATTTTCTAATGTTTTTTTTTCGTATTCATGATTTGGTGGCTCTGAATTGCCAAAACGCCAATCAAACGGCATTCAAAATGCTTGCTACGGATGCAAAAAATATAGAAAATCAAACCCGATCCGATTTTTTTTATGACGGACTAAAGTTTCAGAAGCAGTGTGGAAGCGTGATTGACAAAATAAGAGGTCGTATTTATTTTTTAATGTGCGAAAATTTCGGACTCATTGTGCAAGGGCCTTGGCATGAAATCAAATTTGACAAATCTTCTTTTTTTATATAATATTGTAGTGTTTATTATAAAAGATTTATCTGTGCACTTCATTATTTTTTAAAAATTCATGTACCCTTATAATCTTTAATCAAATACATTACCCTTCCCTCCCCCGTCGAAACGACCTGTCTTCTATTTCGCTCACGTGCAGTGGCGAAAGGGTGCGGCCAGATCCGATGATCCGAATCGCATTCAAATCTGCCTCCATTTTGTTTGCAATGCCCAACATCCAACGATCCAGTCAATTCCCGAAGGACGAAATCAAGCCCTGCCCTACATTTTTTTTTTCTAATTTCAGAAGCAGGAAAAAATTACAATCTGAACTTTCATTTCATGCCGACTTTAACTTAACTACCTAGTCTTTTGAACTTCTTGTCAAGGTAATTATACACTCTAAAAATTGCTGGGTTGTTTTAACCCAACTTTGGGTCAAATATGGACAAACCCAGCCATTGGGTAACATTTTTTTATTTT
Source organism: Pimephales promelas (assembly GCF_016745375.1). Next base: position 2,749,018 of record NW_024121932.1, read on the forward strand.
ATTGTAATTTTAACCCAATGGCTGGGTTTTTCCATATTTGACCCAAAGTTGGGTTAAACACTTTTAGAGTGTAGAATATATAGCATTTAGCAATGCAAGCAGAGACAAGCCTTAAAGGGTTAGTTCACCCAAAAATGAAAATTAAGTCATTAATTACTCACCCCCACGACTTCATACGAACTGAACTGAAGTAGTTGAAGTAGATCGCAATTCTCACGCATACGTCGTGGAAATCTCTTGAACTCTCGTCTCAGGCCAACAAGGAAGAAAAGGAATAGTCGAATAAAGTCGTTATTTTTGTTTGTTTTTTCGCACAAAAAGTATTCTCGTCGCTTGATAAACTTATAGTTGAGCCACTGTAGTCACGTGGAATATTTAAACATTTTCTTCATTGACTTTCTGGGCCGTCAAGTGTCATTCGGCTCTCAAATTTAATAAAAAAATATCTTCATTTGTGTTTCGAAGATGAACGAAGGTCTTACGGGGTTGGTACAGCATGGGGGTGAGTAATTAATGACTTAATTTTCATTTTTGGGTGAACTAACCCTTTAATATTTTTCATCTCCATGTTTGATTTTCAAAGATAACTTCATGACATGAACATTGCCTCTTAAAACTGGAGGCAAACATTTTGTTGTGAAACCATACACAGTTCTTTTACATATGATCAAGATGTGCCATTAGAAGGTTTTTGAAGTATGGCGATTTTGCAGTTCCACTAGAAGACAATCTCTCTGATCGAGATGTCTCCCAATGAAGGGGTCTCTCATATTGTATCAACCACCATATCTTGTCCTGTATTTATCATGGAAACTCAGAGAGCACAGATTGTAATACACGTAAATCTAACGTTTGTTATGATGACAATGTTCAGATTCAGAGAAGAAGGAACAAACACAGAGAACACAGTTTCGCTCTTAGTTGCTTGTTTCAGCTTTCCTGCTGCTGTTGGGCTTTTTTCAGCTAGATGACATTGCTTTCTAGAGGTTATGAGAGAAGTCAATTCTGCCAACTTTGTGAAAATATTTATAACGTTAATTTACATCATGAGGGAATTTTGCTGTTTTTGCTGTATGAAGTATCAGCCTCATTACTATGATGAGGAATGGGGTGTTTAGTGTGGAAGCCTTAAGGCTGAGGAAAATGTCTTGTGTAATTACATTCAAAGAAAGAGGCTTTTATCCCAAGCAAGCACACAATAAATGGGGAGAATGTGTGTGTGTGTGTGTACACTTGCATGGCATTGTCAAAGATTATTGTGATGGAACAGACATTTCAGTGCTGGTCTAGACTGGATCAGTAGACAGTGTGAGCCGGACGGCGACAAACACACTCACTTGGCCTTGTGTTAAAAACAACACGTCTCCAATCACTCCTAAAGGAAAGAAGCTGACACACACACACACACACACACAGTCTACTTTCTGAAGGATATGAGGAAATTGTCTGTTTAAAAGACGCTTTTGAAATACTTGAAGTTTAGTAAAGTTTGTTAAGAAGAAAGAGGTTGTGTGCATGTGCGTGTGTACAAAGGTTTGTGTTTGTTAATTGTTAATAGACTTTCAGCTGAGACCCATGAGACACAGTTAGTTGTGCAGTTTGTTTTTTAAAGGAATATTTCACCCAAAAAATTGAATTCCCTCATTATTTACATCATTTGAATTGCGCTGAACTCATATACAACTGATGGATAGGAAAACTAGCGGCAAATTACTTACTAAATATAGTACACAAAACAATTTAAATATAGTCAACTTTTACACTTCTGCCTTTTTATGAGCTTGACAACCTAAGTAAATTGAAACTTTCATTATACAGGAAAGAGATGGGGTCATTTTAGATGGTAAATATGGACAGAATTGTCATTCTGGGTGAACTATTTATTCCTTTAAGTTATTGTCCTGCATGTGATTTATTTCTGTTTTTCAAGTGTTTGTAATACCAATGAAGGATTTTGTCCCAGAAGTGTTATATACTTCTTCAGTGCATTCTTCTTCTACAGGACTGTAACAAGCGACTGTGGTGTTTGTGGATTATGTATCTGGAGCATGTGAATGATGTGTGAATGGTTGGTTAGAGTGTAAGTGTGTGTTTTTTTATCTTTGCGTGAACTGTGTGTGAATATTCAGACAGTGTGTGTTTGGGAGATAAGGATGTGTTAATGTAAATAGGGTGCTTGAGTAGTTGCCGAGAAGGAATTGCTGTAGGGTTTTTAGTTTTAGCACGATTGTAGCATATTGCTAGTGGTTGCTTACTGTTATTGTTACATAAAAGTAAAAGTTTTATTCCAACTGCCATTGATATTTTAAATAGGAAATAGGGGAGGGCGGTGTATCTTAAATTGTGTGGTTGTCTTTTGTATTGTTCTGTTTGTTGAGCCCTTGTCTAAAGACAATTTTCTACCCCCTGTGGGGATAGACAATAAAGCTTTTTGAATTGAGATGAACTGCTAAAATAGTTTTTGTTAACTTAAATGAATGATGCCTTGATGAGTTATAGAACTAAATGACTGAAACTACAACTGAAATAAAATAAATAGAACTAAACACACACATTGTTTTAGTTTTAGCACAATTGTAGCATAGTGGTTGCTTACTGTTATTTTTAAATAAAAGTAAAACTGCTAAAATAGTTTTTGTTATCTTAAATGAATGATGCCTTGATGAGTTAGAAAAGAACTAAATGACTGAAACTACAACTGAAATAAAATAAATAGAGCATATATATATATATATATATATATTTATTTATTTATTTATTTTGAATTGGCATTTATTTTTTTTATATGAAGTTTTCATTTTTATTTTTTGTAAGATTAGTAGCTTAATTAGCAACATAACATAATGTTTTAAGGCATCTCATCTTTGACCATGCTGTATATTCCCATTGAGGATGTTTAGAAATGGAGGTGCTCTAGGAACTTGGAGGCGTTTCAGCCCAACGTGGAATTTTTACAAGGTCTCTCAGTAAACAATTGCTGGGGCCTTTTCTGCATTTACACTCGAGCTCCTGAATGCCAAATGGAAAATTCCCAGCCTAAGTATAGATTCCCAATTTATACTGAGTCACTGATTCCAGACTCTTGATAGTGCACACGCATACGGCCTACACTGACGCTTGTTTGGTGTCTGTGGTCGTCAAAATAATTGATTTTGGGAGAGAAATTACGAGTTATCTGTCTGGATGCCTTATAGACCTTATTCAGAGCAGCGCCATGACAGGTATGAAAGTGAGGCTGTGAGGGATAGACTTACCGCGTTTCCAATGGCATCCGCTGTAAAAAGCTGAATAAAGCGGCTAGATTACTTACAATTTTCCACAGCTTACATTGTCGGGAGTTTTTTGTCAACTGACATTTCTTTGAAAGATATTTTTCCAGTGTTTCATGAGCAGAACAATCCGAAAACACATTAAATAACAGTACAGCCCATTGAGGAGATGCAAGTCTATCCCTCACAGCCTCGCTTTCATTCTCATTAAAAATCAAAGATGGTGCTGCCGTGAATAAAGCGTATTAAAACGCTTTTTCTTTGTCCATCTCTTCACTTGTGTTCTCTTTGCTGTCTCACTCCCATTAGCCTTTTCCCCAAGCTAATAAACTCTTACTTTTTCTCCCGTCCCTCCTCTTCCTCTCTCCTCCCCCTTTTTTTGATCTTTTACTCACACAAGGCTTTCGTATTACATGAAGTGTAGCACTTGAGTCATATATGTGGTGCTTTGGTATTCTGGAGTATACTATGGGTAAAGTGTCCATTCGTCCTTTAAAGAATCATTCTTTTTTTTTAGCTTTCAATCATCCGCAGTTTCGTAATCATAGTCATGTGGCTGTCTCCTAATTCACATGCTTATACACTAAAATTGTGTATTTCTTTAGTGTTTCTTTAGCAAAATACTACCCACAGTGCGTCATACTGTTTAGCTACATTTACAAGTCTCTTAATATTTTTAAATAATTATTATTATATATGCTTTTTTGGGTTCATACACTACTGTACAAAAGTTCACTAAGATTTTATAATTAAAAAATGCATTTATTCAGCAAGGATACAATAAATTATGGAAGCTTGTTTCAACTACAGAAAAAAAGTAATTGTGACTCTTTGTCTCACAATTCGGACTTTTTTCTCAGAATTGCGTGATATCCATCTGATCGTGCTGCCATCTGTTTCCTTGTTGAGTAACTGTTTTCAACATCTATATTTTGCCAAAATGTTGATAATATAATGAATTTTGTACACTGTATTTACCTAAGGATTTAGTGATTTATATTGTTTTTATATTTTGTATTTTCCTTGTAAAGTTTTAACTGCTGTTTCTTTTTAAGGTAGACAATATTAACATCTGTCCAGGGACAATGGATGAAAAAGAATAGCCTTTTGGTTAATTCTACATTTCAAGTAATACTAATTAATGTACACTGTCCCTGTCAAATACATAAATAAAATAAATATAAAATTGCAAGTTGTAAAGTCAGAATAGTGAGATTAAAACTCACAATTCTGGAGTAAAAAAAGTCAGAATTGAGAGATAAAAATGTGCAATTATTTTTTTAATTGTTTTATTCCGTGGTGGAAACGAACTTTCATAATACATTTATAAAAAAAGACATTTAATGTTACAAAATTTTCTGTTCCAAAGAAATATTGTTTTGAACTTTCTATTCAAAGAATCCTGAAACAATTAATAATACAGAAACAGTTTTAAAAATATATATGAAACCGCACATCTGTTATCAACATTGATGATAATCAGAAATGTTTGTTGAGCAGCAAATCGGCATATTATAATGATTTCTTAAAGGGTTAGTTCGCCCATTTAAGACACGAAGTTGTATGCAATCCTTACCAGCACTATAGTGCATACACACTGACCCACTCTGTTGTGACCCCCCTGGTCAGAGTTCTGACCGCTGGAAGTTTTTCAATGAAGTACTCCCGGCTATTTTCCGGGGCCACAAAACTGCGTTTTTACGTGAAAAAATGATTTGCGTTTCAAAGCTTGATTAATTTACCACACAAAAAACACGCCGGTCAAAATTCATACCTCAGTTTTAATGCGGCACTATTTTCTATCCATTTCTATCAATCCGCGCCGCCGCAACGCCAACAGTGCGCACGTTACGATCAGCTGTTCCATAGTTTGACAATCGATTGACTACTAGGTAAAAAGTATTAAATTAACAATGGTGCGAACTTGTAAATTCCCAGGCTGTGACCACAAGGATGTTCCGGGATCAAAGTTCAGATTCCATCGTTTTCATGTTTCCTATGAGACAGCTTTGGCTGGTTGCCATGGGAGCTAAAATATCCCGAATAAAGGATTGTCGTGTGTGTGCTCACTTCAGCGAAGACGATTACATCCCCAACCAAGGAAGAAAAGGAAAAAAATATATTTTAAAGAGTTTTGCTGTTTGCTACCAGTACCACGGGTAAGCTAACTTTATGATCCCATGTCTAAACTGTACGGTAAACAAGCTGAAGGGACATTTGGTGTCAAGACAGTAATAAAATTATTAATTTATTAATAATTGTATTACTGTCCACTCAGTATAATAATAATAATAATAATAATAAAGCAGTCTGATAGACTAGGCCTATTATATAGCCAACTGGTCAAAACAACGTTAAATTCTTAAATAAAAACTACAAAGCAACGTGAGCGATCACACACTTTTACTCAGTCGACATCTGACCGTCAGTCCAGCTGGTTTGGGTCGCTTTTTCCAATTGAGTTTAGGTACGTAGAAGAACGTCTCCAGGTTTAGCATTGCAGGGAAAATGTCATTGGATGTAGCTAATGCAGACAGCGGGCCTCCTCGTCAATCGATAGGCTAGTTCGGTATACTCCGGTTCATTTATCACTTCAGGTATCCCTTTGTCGTTGTGCTAAAATTACTTTCATCATCTGATCCGTCTGACATTGTGCTAAAATTCGTTTCATCATCATAAGTTTCGCAGTCAGACATGTTGTCAGCGAGTCGCGCGCTATCAACAGCTGATCGTAACGTGCGCACTGTTGACGTTGCGGCAGCGCGGATTGATAGAAATGGATAGAAAATAGTGCCGCATTAAAACTGAGGTATGAATTTTGACCGGCGTGTTTTTTGTGTGGTAAATTAATCAAGCTTTGAAACGCAAATCATTTTTTCACGTAAAAACGCACAGTTTTGTGGCCCCGGAAAATAGCCGGGAGTACTTCATTGAAAAACTTCCAGCGGTCAGAACTCTGACCAGGGGGGTCACAACAGAGTGGGTCAGTGTGTATGCACTATAGTGCTGGTAAGGATTGCATACAACTTCGTGTCTTAAATGGGCGAACTAACCCTTTAAGGATCATGTGACTTCTGAAGAATGATGCTGAAAATAAATAAATCACATTGCAGTATTACTGTTTTTACTGTATTTATAATTACATAAATGCCGTATAATATACACACAATTTAGAATTGTGGGTACTGGGCAATATTAACTGAAAAGGAATTTATATTTATGTATTTGACAGATGCTTTTATCCAAAGAGATTGCATAACATTGCATTCAAATTTCACATTGTCTTTTAATCAGTTCATATTACATTCCCAGGGAATCAAACCTTTGAGAAACGCTCAAAGCATGAATAGATCGTGCAAACTTTAAAAAATCCTCCAGAAATAATATTTCATCAGGGTGATTTTGGCATCCTGTTTTCAGCATACTGTGATTTGGGACTCACTTTTTGTTTGGACTATATAGCAGACAACAGCTGTTGTTAATCATTCTGAGCTGATGTTGTGTCAGTCCCCATATTAAAACCTCTGGGCATACATGCATGCGTCGTATGCACCTGAAATGAATTCCAAAATTAGCTACAACTGTGACTTTGTGTGCTTGTGTGTGTTTTAATAGAGTTTGTCTTCTGTGTAATTGTACTCCCACAAGCACGCACAGCACAAGATGTTTGCTGACTCATTTCAGCCAGTTCCTGCATCCAGGACATGAGCTCTGACTCACAGATACTGTAAGAAAAAGACACAGGAATAAATTACAGGCTTGGAAAGTGAAACACTGTGTGAAGTGAAAGGGGCGGCAGACAGAACAAGGTTAAAAGTGATTAAATAACATGTTTTCTCACACAGTTTAGGAAGATTGCAGGAGTTCTCTTTCATAGGTTCACTCGATGCTGCGTAGCGATGACACAATAGGAACGCCCTGAGGGCGGTGCTGATCGTCTGAAACTGTATAATTTCTTTTACTGTCTTTGTATAGACCTTATGCGCCAGAGAAACCCTTTTACTCATAGACAGAAAAAGAAATGGACACAGCAACCCCATAGACTTCAACGGAGAAAAGTGAAGTCAATTAGACACACTCACTTCCTGATTGCCAAGCACACTACGCAGGCTCAAACAGAGCTTGACGACGTAGATCTGATGTGAGCAACCTGTCTCTTGACTTCAGTTTTCGGCTGGTGGATTATCCCCTTGCTTTTACTGTCTATAAGAGAAACAAGCGGGCAGCCATGATTAGAATTTTTTGAGTCTTTGAACTTCCTTTTTGTTTTAGTCTTTGAACTTCGCTCTGTATATCTCTATGGCATTGCTGTTGAGGAGTAATTAGCTTTCAAAGTGGATTTACTTAAAGCTGCAGTATGGGATTTCCCACTTTGTTGCCGTCTCTGTTCGAAATCTGCAATTGCAGTCATTCGCGGAATTATCAACCTTACGTAAGTTGTACTTCGACACCCGGCCTCGATACGTCACAGCGCTGATGAACACAATGTTTGGGGAGACTGTGAGGCTGTCAGTCACCACGCCGGTGTCGATACTGGCATTCAGAATCACATGATTATTATTTTTGGAAGTATGACCAACATAATAATTTTCACCGGAAAAGTCTGAACTAGTAATGGCTCGTTTCCACTGAGGGGTACGGTACGGTACAGTACAGTACGGGTCGGGTCGGGTACACCATGATCGGGCTTGCGTTTCCACCGCCAACAGTACCCTTACTTGATAGGCGTGGTGTTTGCTGGAAAGAAGCGATCGACGTCATTTTCGCGCGAAGAAAGCGACATAGTAAACAACAATGGATGACAGACAGCAGATCTTGTTCTTGCTTCTCGGCATGTTTGTCACTAGAAACATCGCCGGCATTAGGCGTTTCTCAACACCGAGTAGCCACGCAAAGTCCGACTCAGGAGAATGATCCCGAGGACAAGAGTCCAGTAATTCTGCTAATGGAACATCGCGTTCTTGAGCGATCTACTACTTCGTTCATCTCTGTATGTATATTTTAGGCAACAATAAAACGAAATATGTTATAAAACACCTCTATGCTTCTTTATGATTTCATTTCAATACATTTTAAACATTATAAGCACACAAATGTGGTTCAGGCAACCCCTATTGATTATATTCACTGCATGTAACGTTAGCTATATTTATAACAAAACTAAATATAAAACACAACCCTGTCTCTTTTCATTTAAATATTAAACATATTCCAGGCAATATGTAATGTTTTGCATATCGCATTGGTATAAATGTTGCAATAAACATTACAGATCTTGTAATAAAATAAAAAATGACAAAACTATCTCTTTTTTTATTTCAGTTTTATCAATAATAGCAATTATAAAAGTATAAGTAAAAGTACAAAAAGATAAGTAAAGCTTTAATAACATAAAGAAACAATTCAGTCAGTCAAATATACAAATTCAGCGCTCAAAGATATGAAAACTATTGGCCAGGGAACGAATTATAGATTCACGAGACCAAAGATTGCCGGTTAGGTTTATACAAGACGAATTATATCTCCTGTTTAACCACTACAGAGACGTCAGAGTCAGCGGCTACATAAAGTTTAAAAGGTAGAAATATTTATAACCGATGCAAAAGACTATGCACTCTGACCATTAAACATAGTAAATATGAAAAATGTTTCTTTAAGGAAGTTAAAAGTGCATAATAGTCATAATACATAATATTATTAAAATAATCTCACAGTGCAAAAAAAAATTCATTGTTTTTTTTTATTATTATTCATTTGATTTATAGGTAAAAATGAACTTAAGCATTATTATTTTTTTAACTTTATTTATTTGTTTGAATTTAAGGTACAAATTATTATTTTTTTAGAATATGAAAGGCTTAAATGACTTAATGCTAAATATTTTATTTGTTTCTTTTATTTTTAGATAGATATTGCCTATTTCCAAAAAGTTGAGCATGAGATGAAATACTTAGAAATGACCCTGCCTATGCAAAATATTGTTTATTTTATTTTAGGAATGACCTTTTACATAGTGTTTTTATTTTTAATTGTAGAAATTACCTTTTAAAAAAGGTTGAGAATGATATGACCTTATTCAAAATATATACCGTATATATTTTTTTCTTTTAGGTAGAAATGACATGGGCATTTGATTAGTATATTATGATTTGCCTACCATTACCGGTTTGTCATTTTCATTCTGGTTCTCTCTGTTTCTCAGGTAAACTGTCATGATTCCCATCACTGAGCTGCGATACTTTGCTGACACACAGCCGGCGTATCGAATTCTGAAACCATGGTGGGACGTGTTCACAGACTACATCTCCATCGTCATGCTGATGATCGCGGTGTTCGGTGGCACGCTGCAGGTCACGCAGGACAAGATGATTTGCCTGCCATGCAAATGGGTCGTCAACCAGACCTGCGAACAGCTCAATGTTAGCCTGCCGCTCAACCCGGAGCCGAAAGGCATCCAGTACGACCTCGACAGGCACCAGTACAACTATGTGGACGCTGTATGTTACGAGAACAAGCTCCACTGGTTCGCAAAGTACTTCCCGTATCTGGTGCTGCTGCACACCCTGATTTTTCTAGCATGTAGTAACTTCTGGTTTAAGTTTCCACGGACCAGTTCGAAGCTGGAGCATTTCGTGTCCATTCTGTTGAAATGCTTCGACTCACCGTGGACGACGCGCGCGCTGTCTGAGACGGTGGTGGAGGAGAGTGACCCGAAGCCGGCTGGGAAGATGAACGGCTCCATGGATAAGAAAGCCTCCAGCTTGAGTGACCAGGATGTGGAAGCGAGCGTCCCGATGCTGCAAAGGACCAAGTCCCGGATCGAGCAGGGCATCGTGGACCGTTCGGAGACAGGGGTCTTGGATAAGAAGGAAGGGGAGCAGGCCAAGGCACTGTTTGAGAAGGTGTGTATGTGCTTTATTGAAGGGCTCGAGTCCCAAGCGGGATGTCTGGTTATCAAAGCTGTGTTCCAAAACCCAGTGAACTGCCTCTGTAGTCAGTAGCACTCCAGAAAAATACTTTCCTTTAACTAAATTCGAAGGCAGCATTAGTGGAGAGGGCAATCCTAGAATTGCATTGCGACAAATATACTTAAAATATATTTAGGATTTAGATTTTTATACTCTGAGTCTGTTCGTATAATAATGTATTCAAAATATACTTCAACCAATGCTGAAAAGAAAGATTGATTATTTATTTATATATATTTAATAAATATATTTCTAATTTTAAAATGTATATTTGCTTCATTTACTGATGAAAAAAAATACTTATTTTGTCCCATGCTGAAAAGTACTGATAATATTAAATAAATATGTATATATATTAGAATTTAATAAATATTTATAATTTATTAGTGTATTTACTTCAATACTAATTAATAAAATATATTTCACCCTGTAATGAAAATGAATATTTATATATTGATAAATAAATGTATCAATTAAATGATATTAATTATACTTATTTCATATACTAATTAACAAAATATACTTTTTATCCAATTCTAAAATGTATTGCTAAATATTAAATAAATATATATCTAATAAAAAATGTTTAATGAATATTTATACATTTATTCTAAAATTATACTCATTTTTAGTGTAATGCTAAAACGTTTATTGCTGTATATTTTTTATATATGACCCTGAGAAATGACCATAGACCCTTCTATGAAGCTGTCTGTGTAGGTAGCAGACAGCATGGTTGTTCACTAGGTTTTGAAACAGAGCCCAAATATTCCGAGTATATCATCTCATCCTTCTCTTCTTGCAGGTGAAGAAGTTTCGTATCCACGTGGAGGAGGGCGACATCGTTCACCGCCTTTACATACGGCAGATAATCATCAAAGTCATCCAGTTCATCATTATCTTCAGCTACACCATGTACTACGTTCACTTCATCACGTTCAGCGTGACCTGTACCGTGGACATCGAGCGTCTGACGGGGTATCGCACGTACCACTGCGCTCATCCTCTGGCCACGCTTTTTAAGATCCTAGCCTGTTTCTACATCAGTCTGGTGGTGGTTTACGGCCTCATCTGCATGTACACGCTGTCCTGGATAATCAGCCGCTCGCTAAAACGTTATTCTTTCGAGTCCATTCGCGAGGAGAGCAGCTACAGCGACATCCCGGACGTGAAGAACGACTTCGCCTTCATGCTGCACATGATCGACCAGTACGACCCGCTGTACTCGAAGCGGTTCGCCGTGTTCCTGTCGGAGGTCAGCGAAAACAAACTGCGACAGCTGAACCTGAATAACGAATGGACTCTGGAGAAACTCCGACAGAGGATAACAAAGAACTCGCAGGAGAAACTAGAGCTGCACCTCTTCATGCTGAGCGGGATCCCAGACACAGTGTTTGACCTTGTAGAACTGGAGGTGTGTAGGTTTGCCGGCTTGAATATATGTGTGTGTGTGTATATAAATTACCTACCAGTTGCATATTCAAAGGTTCAAGTCATGAAGGAGACTTGCTGAAAGTAGTTTCCTATTAAATGTCCACACAAGAAGGGTGGGCTACTAGCCTGGGAAAACCCAGACAATTTTCAGCAAATTTAGATTTGCTCTGAAAGTTAGTCAGGCAAAGAGCTCATTCAAGCCCATTTCCAATCCGTCGAAATCGAGGCACCAATCAGAAACGTTGGGGCGGGCTTTACACGATGACGACAGCGCTGGGATTTTGAAGCAGATTTTGTTGCCTACATTACAAAGATGGATGCCATCGTGCCATCAACATTTCCTTTTTGTTAAAAACCGAGCAAAGAACAACACTCGAAGATGTTTCTCCGCTGCTCTGCATATGTGATTTCCTTCATCGCTCTGATTGGTTTTAGGTCTATCTGTGACGTCCGTTGGTGACGCCCCTCTGGAAATGATTTGTCTATAACTCAGTTACAATGGAAAATGGTCTGGTTTTAACCAGGCTAGCGGACTGCACCATTCATCAAAAGAAAATCAATGATCAAATTTGCAATTTAATTGTGAAAATATGTGCGGTGTTTTACTCTTTGACTGGTTTTCAGTGTCTCGGAGCGTCTCGGTTCACAGTAAACGTTGCTTCACATGACCTCCGTCTGAGATTGGGACGCTAAAAACATGCATTTGAAAAGGCAACATGCATCATGCTACCATCTTCCCATACTTGTAATGAGGAGTGTTTACAAACAGTGAAAAGAGAAGCTTTAAGGACTAATATAAGGCCACATTTACACAAGTAATCGTTTTATTTTTTATGTGATAAAAACGGGGTTTTCGTGTAAATGAGGCCAAACCACAGGGAAATATCTGCGTCTTCCCTTCGTGTAAACAGGACATAAATGCTTGATGGTTGAACATTTGTTAATGAATGACATGAATGAAAATCAAAGATATTTTTCAAAATTATAGCTCATTATTATTAGTATTGTTATTAAACTGGTTTACTATAAAACATTTTTAATCTACTTTTTTATTTCACAGTAAAATATTACTATAATATTTCTGAACTTGTTTAAAGCTACACTGTGTGATTTTTACCCCCATCTAGTGGTGAAAAGGTATATGACCATCCAGTGAATATTAGTTTCTGTTCCTCTCAATTCCGATTTCGTTTTAACTCCTACGGTGGCCAATGTAGTCCAAGATTAACATGGCTTTCAGTTCGACCTCGTCCATGAGTGTTAACTTAAACGTAATTGCAAAAGGCGAAGCTTGAATTAACGGGTATGTCCTTCTTTGGCTAATGTACTTTCAAGATGGAGGGGCAACATTAGAACCCCTTACCCGTATGTATTTTCCATGGCATATTATACACTCACGAGAATACTTTATTACTTGAACGAAGTAATCATACATTAATGAACACATGTATTTTTGAAAGAACCAAGTGTTTTTAGCTAAGAATAAACTAAAAGAGTTACACAGTGTAGCTTTAATATTTATATTTAGTAATAATCATTTAAATATGTGTAAGTTCGTTGGCATGAAGCGACAGTCTTTTCTTCCTGTTGTGACGTTTATCCGAGTGAAGCTGTTTCTGGAATGATAAAAAAATGTAGGACGGGACTTGATTTTCAAAATAATAAGGTTTCTGGATTAATGTCCTCTATTTTATTGGTTAAAAAAGAAGGTCCCGCCCCAATCGGACACTCTTTGCCAATCAGCTTTTAGAGTTTATATAAAGTTGGCTTTGCATATTATGTTGGTATGGGAGAATGTATTAAAATTCACAATTATCTTTTTCATCCTTCCAGGTGCTGAAATTAGAGCTGATCCCTGACGTTACGATCCCGCCCATTATCGCACAGCTGTGTAACCTGAGAGAGATGTGGCTTTACCACACACCGGCCAAAATCGAGGCTCCCGCTCTGGCCTTCCTCCGTGAGAACCTCAAATCACTACACATAAAGTTCACAGACATTAAGGAGATCCCGCTGTGGATCTACAGCCTCAAGAACCTCAGCGAGCTCCATCTCACTGGAAACCTCAGCGCCGATAACAACCGATTCATCGTCATCGATGGCCTACGGGAGCTTAAGAGGCTCAAGGTCCTGCGGCTGAAGAGCAACCTCACTAAACTGCCTCAGGTTAGATGATGTTCATTACAGAAATTCATGAACATATTCATAAATGTCATGCTTACTGTGTGAAAGCATGTGACCGAAACGACAGAATAGTATGTGTAGTATCTGATGATGTCAGGTCATGTCACGCTGATGGAAAAATAAAATTGAGCCTGTTTACTTTCTTAATACATGATCTTGGACTTGTTGTGCATCATTTATCAGTGCTCATTATTATAAAGACAAAAATAGACTTTTTTTAATCAAAATCTTTACCAAAAAATAAAAATAACTCTTATATAAATATTTTACAGTTCACATTATATATCATTTTAATAGTACAAATATATATATATATATATATATATTTAAAAATATATATTTAAATATAATATAAAAATATAATATGTAAAAAAAATATATATATACAAGTTAAAGTTTATACAGATATTATTTTATATAAAAATGTCATTTCATCTTTTTGTTAAACATTTTGATAAATGATCATATTTTGTTTATATAATCAGTGTATAATACAAAATAAATTGTGTGTCTCTATACTATATATCAAAATATTTATATAAGTAAAATGGTTCAATTCTATAATTAAAATTAATAAAATGATATTAGTATATATAATAGATTTTATCGTTTATATAAATTAATAGGTATACAAATTTTATATATATATATATATATATATATACATAGTTCCACATATGACTTTCACTCAGAGATTGAGATTGTTTTTAATATTCAGTTAGCAACTAATGCGTTATGCTATTATTGTAGGTACGGTTTGTAAATATTCTGAACAAAATGTAAAAAAATAAATAAATCTATGTAATCTAATATATAAAGTGTATATAAGACCGGTAGGGAAATCTTTAGGTCTGGTTTTGTTTTTGAATATATATAACTGAATATACTCACATGGAATTGCATTTTGCAATTTCACTTTGGACAAAATGATGATTCAAGTGCGTCTTTCCCCCTTGCAGGTGGTGACGGACGTTGGCGTTCACTTGCAGAAGCTCTCCATCAATAACGAAGGGACCAAACTGATGGTTCTGAACAGTCTGAAGAAGATGGTGAACCTGACGGAGATGGAGCTGGTGCGCTGTGATCTGGAGAGGATCCCGCACTCCATATTCAGCCTGCACAATCTACAGGTAATCTTAGTCCTCCTTTAAAGGTGCCATCTGGAACTAAAAATCAAAAAATATTCCATATTCCATAACAGATGGGGGCAGTATACCTCCAGAAAATGTGTTGTGCCGCGGCCGCACGCACTCACGTCTTCAAACAACACAAGCGAGCTCTGTTTTGCTCTCTTTCTCCGCATATTATTCAAATCATTTGTCACGATAGTAAAAGGTCGGAAGACCGCAGTTTCACGTGGAGCATTTGGAGATTTTTAGAGATCAGAGACTCAATGAACAACATCTCAACACTAAATGATGAAGACCGTCTCATAGACGCCTGTCTCAAAAACAAGCTGTTGCATTTCGACGATATGGGAAAATAAAAGCTTGCGGGCTATTATTTTAAGTTTACGGTATTCCTTTTGTTCATATTACACTTTTATTGTTAGTTTGAATTAATTTGACAGACAGCATTCGCTGATGTTGATCAACCTAGCGCCATTCAAAGCTGCCAACTCTCACGAATTCACCGTGAGACACATGCAATTAACACTTAGCAAGCAGGTTAGTTAAGCTCTCAGATTCTGTCAATTTTATTATGCAATTCAAACAATAAATACCGTTTTGGCGCTTGTACATGTTACACCAGAGATCCCTAGCGCACGTGAACCGATCGTCTCTACTAGCTAATGGAAAAAGAACCCGAACACTGTTGAAAGATACAGTATGCTACAACTTACCAAAATGTATTCCTCATGCGTGATATCGACCAATCGTTTTTTGAACTCTTCCCTGAACTGAAATGTAGTAGTGGGCTGTATTTCCACACGACTGACATCAGGTTCAAGTACACACAAGCCTGCGCAAGCGCGACTCACTCGTGTACTGCAGTTTGGCTGGTGGTAACGTTGCCCGGCCGCATACCGCCTCCCATGGCCGGAACTGGTATTACGACACCTGCCGGGCCGGGGCTAGTAATTTAGCATGCTAATTTAGGTTTATATCTCGGCAGCACTATAACTTGTCAGTTTTTTAATTACATCATTGCACTTATTTCTTCTCATTCTTTTGTTGCGTGTAGCTCATTTTTTGGATATTTTTACCTCAATTATTACAGATGGCACCTTTAAGGGTTAGTTCACCCAAAAATGAAAGTTCTGTCAGTAATGACTCACCCTCATGTTGTTCCAACCCCATAAGACTCTTGTTCGTCTTCAGAACACAAATTAAGATATTTTTGATTAAATCTAAGAGCTGAATCACTCCTCCATAGGCTTCTAAGGGATTGAAACTTGCCGGCCCAGAAAGTTCTTAAAGACATCGTTAAAATAGTCCAAGTGACTACAGTGGCTCAATCTTAACTTTATCAAGTGACGAGAATACTTTTTGTGTGCAAGAAATAACAACTTTATTTCAACTAATCATTTACTTCTCTGTGGGCCGTGAGATTTCATGTAGTGTAAAAGCGCAGCGCTTCTGTGTTGTACGTCACACGTAGGCTCACTATTGGCCAACACTGGTCGTGTGTGATGCGTGTGACATACAACCTAGAAGCTTTGCATAGTTTCACTACTTGAAATCTCAAGGCCCACAGAGAAGGAAATGAATAGTTGAATAAAGTGGTTATTTTTTTTAGCGTTTGTATTATATTTGTGTTCTGAAGATGAACGAAAGTCACGAGGGTGAGGGTGAAATTACTGACAGAATTTTCATTTTTGAGTGAACTAACCCTTTAATGTAGTCTCACAAAACCTGTGCATGTAATTAGATACTACGGAACTAATGTATGCAAGTAAAACTTGATACTCAAGTCAGATGAGTAAAAAACAAAACAATATTCTTTAAACCTGCTGCATTATATAAATGTTGTACATTTCCTAAAGTTTGGCTGCTTACCACAGGAATTTCCCCTTGGGCTCACTTACTCTGATGTGCACATCTTAACTTCTGTCTGTAGGAAATTGATCTGAAGGACAACAATTTGAAGACCATCGAGGAGATCATCAGCTTCCAGCACCTCCACAGACTGGTGTGCCTCAAACTCTGGTACAACCAGATCGCCTACATCCCCATCCAGATCGGCACCCTCACCAACCTGGAGCGACTCTACCTGAACCGGAACAAGATCGAGAAG
>NW_024121932.1:2766609-2818462 GCF_016745375.1 Pimephales promelas
GCTAATTTGAAAACAAAACTAAAATGTGCACAGCCCCACGTGCCAATGGGTACGGGGCTGGCAGAACAGAGCGAGCATTTTCAGTTTACTCCTATGGAAAAATTCTCGCTCTGTTCTGCTCGCTCCACTCTGGCTGACGTACGGCCATGCACGTTAGTTTCGCTTTCAAATCAGCTCCAATTCGGGGCACAACAACAAAACAGTGCTGTTCTGCACCATTACGAAGGCCTGTGCAAACGCGCACATTTTACATTTCCCTTTAAATTAGAGATTTAAAAGTCACATGTCGACCGGTGGGAAAATATCCTCACCGTCACATCCCTAGTATCCACCCATCTCATCCTCCCTTAACGCTCCCTTAGCTGGATCTTCTTTTGTGTTCAGGGAGTTACTATATATGGGAGTTACTTCCGTTAAAGGGTTGGTTCACCCAAAAATGAAAATTCTGTCAGTATTTACTCGCCCTCATGTTGTTCCAAACCTCTATGTGTTTATTTGCTCTGCTGAACACAAAGGAAGATATTTGGAAGAATGTTTTAATCAAACAGATCTCATTCCCCATTGACTACCATAGTACGAATACTATAGTAGTATTTCAGTTAAGTCCCATTCTTTTCAGGAAAGAATCTTGTAAAAATGTGTAGCAGATTAGAGTGATTTCTTTAGGATCATGTGACACTGAAGACTGGAGTAATGATGCTGAAAATACAGCTTTGATCACAGGAATAAATTATATAATATACTTGAACTTCAGCACATGTTATTGTGAAGGATTCCTCAGTCTAAAGAAAATGATTTTTCACTAACTTGCACACACCTGACTTAAAGGGTTAGTTCACCCAAAAATGAAAATTAAGTCATTAATTACTCACCCCCATGCTGTACCAACCCCGTAAGACCTTCGTTCGTCTTCGGAACACAAATGAAGATATTTTTGATTAAATTTGAGAGGTGGATCACTGCTACATAGGCTCCCTAAGGGATCGAAACAGCCCAGAAAAGGCCCAGAAAGTCAATGAAGAAAATGGTTAAATATTCCATGTGACTACAGTGGCTCAACTATAAGTTTATCAAGTGACGAGAATACTTTTTGTGCGAAAAAACAAACAAAAATAACGACTTTATTCGACTATTCCTTTTCTTCCTTGTTGGCCTGAAACGAGACTTCAATACGATTTTCACGACGCATGCGCGAGAACTGAACTGAAGTAGTTGAAGGAGATCGCAATTGTAGCGCATGCGTCGTGGAAATCTATTAAAGTCTCGTTTCAGGCCAACAAGGAAGAAAAGGAATAGTCGAATAAAGTCGTTATTTTTGTTTGTTTTTTCGCACAAAAAGTATTTGCGTCGCTTGATAAACTTATAGTTGAGCCACTGTAGTCACATGGAATATTTAAACATTTTCTTCATTGACTTTCTGGGCCGTCAAGTTTCAATCCCTTAGGAGCCAATGTGGTAGTTATCCAGCTCTCAAATTTAATCAAAAATATCTTCATTTGTGTTTCAAAGACGAACGAAGGTCTTACGGGGTTTGTACAGCATGGGGGTGAGTAATTAATGACTTAATTTTCATTTTTGGGTGAACTAACCCTTTAACTTTTTGGCTGATGTCACCTAGCAGACTCATTGTCCATTAGCTAAATAGCTGTTTAGTCATTGTTTTAGGCTGCTGTTGTAGGTAACACTTCCTTTCTCAAACCATTACAATAGTAAACACAGTAATTTCAGGCCAGTTAACTTTAATTAAATGAAAATTATGGCAATCATAGCAAATATCTTTGAGATATGTAATATTAAATAGAGTGTGTTGGTGGTGTTTCATGACGGGAATCCACCCGCAGTGCCAATGAGAATATATAGCAGAGGCCACACCCTCAAAGTGCATGTTGCGCATACTTATCCGTCAAACGCCCATCTGAGCTTTCTCCTAGGGTGTAAGCGGCATTAGACGGCGCCGTTGTTTTATTGAATCTGGATTCTTTGGATGCGAGTCAGAAATTTCAAAGGAGGTGAACAGGGAATGTACAGACATAAAGTCCAGCAACATTATTATGCAGAAACCCAAAACCTGTCTCTCTCTCTCATGTGTTTTGAGTTTGACGTGTACTTGTGGTTGTTTTTAGTAATGGGCGTATTTGAAAGTGTGTGTGGCATGTTTCTGAAAATAGCGAGTTTATGGGACCTCCTGTCGAGGAGTGTGAACACAAGGGTTATTATAGTAAACCATAAAAAACATGTTACTTGATTACTTAAAATAAAGTCTTGTTAAAGTCTTGTTACTTAAAATAAAATAAACATTAACTAAAAAAAATTAATGTGTGTGTGTATATATATATATATATATATATATATATATGCATGCACACACACATAACTATGTATAAGAACTATATAGACAAGACCCTTTGATCTATGACCTTATGGAAAATATAAAAATAAAATTCGAAACATTAATGAAAACTACAATAGTATCTCAATAATACTAACACACACACACACACACACTTCCTGGTTCATTCATTGGCTCATTATTATCTAAATGAGTTGTGTAATTATGTTATTTGCTGAGAATCAAGGTGGACCATAACAAGATGCATGTGTTTGCTTTTTTTGTGTGCGTGTGTGTGTGTGTGTGTGTGTGTGTGGGCCAAAATTAGCAGCTTAGTCCGGGGATAATTAGTTTTCCTGTGTATAATGTTTTCAGGGTCTCCGCCCTGCCGAGCGAGTGGCTTTAAATGGGGCACGTTGTTTATTACATATAGATTATATTACACAGCTCTCTGGAATTCTTGATTCTGATTGGTCAGTCGTGGCATTCTGCGGTAAATTAATGTAGGATAACTGGATGTGCTGGTTTTTGGTTTCTCATATCAATCCAATCAGCTGGTCATTATCGCAAAATTAACCCTAACCAAGACACCTGATCAACTTACTGTGACCTACTCCTACAGTATCTGTTATGAACTGAACAAAACACTCCAACTGAATAATGATAAATGAGACACAAAATAGCTGAAATCATATTTAGTCCTTTGAAAAAAATAACTAAATGCCTTCTGGTTTGTTAGCTATTGAAAAGGCTGGACTAAATAAAATATGAGTAATTAATAATGGTTGACAATTAATCAATTTAAATCATAGGCCTTCTAAAATAGCACTGCTAAAAACAAATACAGCAAACCTGTTTTTTTTCTTTATTTAAAATCACGTTTTTAAACCCAATTGCAATTGTTATAAGATAAACTACATATTTTCCAGTGCAAATAGAAAAATGTTATGGGTGTAAATGATCATGTTCTTAAACACTATTATTTTCTGTTAGTTTGGGATTGTTTTCTGTAAACAATATTTTCTGTTATTTTAAATATAATTTACAATAAAGTGTAATACTTATCTATGTTTCACTTGTTTACATTAGTTAATTAATTAACATGAACTAACAATAAGCAATATTTTTTTTTACACAAGACATGAAATGCATCCCATGTAACAACAGCCAAAGTCAGGATTTTCATTTAAAAAAAATATTAAAAAAATATATATAATAACAACGCATTAAATTTTAGTTTGTTTTTCGCCAAACCCTCTCGTATATCCTCAGAACACTTGGAATAAACGTCACGTCACATGAGATCATTCACATGAAATCATTCACATCATATGAGATCAAGCTTGCTACTGGTCACTATTCACTACCATAATCTGGATGTTTTTATTTTTATTTCTCCTTTTGTGGTCCAAAAAAGAAAAAAAAAGGCATACGGCATTACAACAACACCAGGGTTAACTAAGTATCCTTCATGTTAACTAACAAATAGGGCTTGGGCACCGCGTTGCATTCTGGGACGTGGCGGCCATGTTGACAGCTTCGCTAACATAAACATACCAGCATGTTGAACGAGGAGAAGCAGCTGAGTTGGGAGAAAGAAAATAAAAAAAGATGTTAAAATCCCTAAAAGGATGCGGAATTTACCGGGATACGTTTAATAGGAAAACCAGGGACCGGTATGTGGATAAAACGGCACTTTTAATGGGTTGGATCCATTTGAAATTTCCAACAAACAGTGGGAGCGCAGTACGTTACCTTAACTCAATCCGGACAAAGGTAAACTGCGCTCCACCTAGCTGCTAGTTTAGTAAAAGTTATTGTGCTAACAACCATTCACACATGTAACATACTTTTAACTATGTGTTTCAAAAGTGTAGTTAGTAACGTTAGCTGTTTTACGCAAAACTTAAGTTAGTAAGCAAAACGATTGCCAAAGCAAGAGGGTAGCAACAGGACAACAGAGACTGACAGGTCCGATTAAAGGGCTAATGTTAATGTAACGTTAATGAGAATATTAAAATACAGGATATTTTATCGGAAAATACTAAAACGGGAAGACAGCGGGAAAAGAGCTCAAGTACGTGAGAAACCCGGAAATAACGTGAGGGATGACGGCTAACGTTACTAACTATCTGTCCGGATTACTGTGTTCCTACTGTTTGCCGACTCTTTGTGGGAAATTTCAGAGATGGTTCTCACTGCGGAACATGAATGAGTCGCATCCAGATCCTTACATACACCTAAACCTACCCAACTCCACCCCCTGATCCCTAAACACACCCCAATCCCTAAACCCAACCCTAATCCTACCCATCTCCACCCTTTGGATCTTGATCCGACTCCTCCCCGTGGATCTCATGTGCTGCATTGAGGTGCTACTGAAATTTCATATGCATCCAAACCGTTAAAAGTGCCGGTTTAGTCCACATAACGGTCACTGGCTTCCCTATTTAATATTTCACGGTTAAATTCCACAACCTTAAAGGGATTTTAACATCTTTTTTCGTTTCTTTATCCCAACTCGGCTGCTTCTACTCGTTCGACTTGCTGTATGTTTACATGCGCGAAGCTGCCAACATGGCCGCCACGCCAGTAATGACGTCACGACGCCCAAGCCCTATAAACCTTTTGTAAAGTGTTACCGAAATGTTTATTTGCGGTCATCAGATTCCCATTTCCACATTCATCAAAGAGAATCGCATAGCAGAGATTGAGTGTTAATCGTGTCTTTTTCTGATTCAGATCGAGACGTTGCCGCCCGAGTTGTTCCAGTGTAAGAAGCTGCGGACGCTGAATCTAGGAAATAACTGCCTTACGGTGTTGCCGTCGCGTTTCGGAGAGTTAACGGGCCTGACGCAGCTGGAGCTCCGCGGGAACCGGCTTGAGGGATTACCGGTGGAGCTCTCCGAATGTCGACTTCTCAAGCGCTCCGGGCTGATCGTGGAGGAAGATCTCTTCAACACGTTACCACCGGAGGTCAAGGAGCAGCTGTGGAGAGCCGACAAAGAACAAGCCTGAGTGAGACGGGTGAAAGAGAAGAAACTCTTAATGTGGTCTTTATGCTTTCCTTTCATTCTTTTAATGATTTTTAATTCATTTTATTTGGGCGAACAAGCATTTGTTTCTCGTCCGTATGAAGGGAAGTTGTGGACAGGGTGCCATCTGTCCTTAGAAACACATACACTGATCCACTCATACACACAAACACGTTTTGCGAGGTCAAGTCATTCATGTACTGCCCCCTACAGGCACGGAGGGGTATGCATATAGATGACAACAACACCAACATGGTGAACATGTGGGTGTGAGTGCCTGTTAAAGCAGTGGCTTTATGGGAATGCATAGATATAACAAGCAATATGTGCTTTGTGGATTATTTACTTGGCGGTTGCATCCATTCAGGGAAGGGTCGACTGTTCATGAATGTGCCAGCTGAGTTATCAGATATGTAATTTTACATTTTAAACCTCTGCAAGATAATACCCACAGAAATAAATGCCAAAAAGGTCATATACAAAATTTACTACATAAAGTTGTAATTTAAAAAACTCAATCTCTGTTTGTTGGCAAAATCTACAGACTGTTTGCAAAGAACAAATCAAGCAAAAGTAAGTGAAATGGCAGAAGTTGTGGAAACCACTTTTGCTAAAAGTCTGTAAAGTATGCCAATAAACCTGATAGGCAATGGAGGTTGAATCATTTTGATTATAACTGTATATGCTTTTAAAGATGAATAGGATGCCACAAACTCTTTAAAAATGTCTTGCTAAAATCTTACACTCCACAGACTACGCAAAGATATAGAAACTGCGAACTCAAATGCTCTGATGATCAAAACGATCTTGGACTGACTCGAGTTCGGATCAGGTGAGATGCACGTTGACTCGAAGGGAATGATGACGTCATGATGACTGTTGTTGTAGCAAACATGGCCTTAACTCTCTGAGCTGAATGCTGGAGGTCGTCTCAAAGAAAAAGTGTACATTTTACGTTTGTAAGTTTTATAATTTTACAAAAAAATATAAGAGAAAGAACAAAAAGAAACGAAACGGAAAGATGCGTGCAAATTGTGTTGTTTGCAAGTACAAAAATCCTATGCGTTAATGAATTGTTTTTATATGTACATGTTCATATGATTTTATTTTATGATTTTTATTTGAACTTTTCTTTTGTTGGGAAGATTGCCTAATGTACACAGTATGGCGTTAAACAAAACCAAGTAAAAATTTCTGATATACATTTAAATGTGTTTTCATGTTTCTTAAGTCACACACACACTGGTCATTCTCAGGAAATTGGGCCGAACGTTTTATTTGTCGCTTTTTAAGTAGTAAAACAACAATAGTTTGTTGCTAAGACTTGCATTATTAGTTACTAACCCTACATTAGGTTTGAATTCAGTTTGTATAGATATTAGTTTAATTGTGTCCTATAATAAATCAGATTATAATTGAAATTATATTATTTTTAGTGCTGTCAAATCGATTAATTGCATATAGCATTTGAAGTTTGTGTGTGTATATGTATACATTTAGTTAATTAGCTATATGTGATTTAATGGCTTAGAAGATAAAAGTAGACCTAATAAAACACTGATGTGAGGTAAGAGAAACTGCTTTCTAAATCATGTGGTCAGAAAATGATCATCAATTTAAATATAACATCGGAAAATTTTAATTTTGGTTTTATTCTCTCAGCAAATAAAGAATACAGAATGAGAAAGCATGTGTTAAAATAGATTTACAAATGTAATTGTTTCCATGCATATTTGCTGATATTCTGATGAAAAACGAACTAGTTTTATACATTTTATTTCGGATTACACATGCAATGTCACATTTATGGAAGCTTGTTTCCATATCGGAATAAAATTAAAATTATAAAAAAAATAAGTGAAACTTTTTACCTCATAATTCTGACTTTTTTCTTGGACGCGAGTTTATATCTGGGGAAAATATCAAATTCTGGCTTTTTCTGCAATTACAGAATTTATATCTTGCAATTCTAAATTAGTGTCAAGGGCTAGGGACTTTAGTTTACATCTAAACTAGGAATTGCAAGGAATAAAGTCAAGTGCCAGTGATTATTATTAATTAAGTTTTAAATATGGATATATTTGTCTTACAAAATAAGCTTTTGGAGCTTCAAAAACTCTTAAATGCCATTACAAAGCTGGGAAGAGCCAGGATATTGTTTAATAACTACAATTGTGTTTGGCTGAAAGAAGAAAGCCATATACACCTAGGATGGCTTGAGCGTGAGTAAATTATGGGATCGTTTTCATTTTTGAGTGAATTATTCCTTTTAGATCCTTTTAGAATGTGAAGTCATGGCCACATGTGGCATTGTTGACTGAGAATGAATGAGCAGACACCTACACTCACACATTCTTGAATGCCACACCCCTGAACACACACACATACACACACACACAACACATGCTCTCTGTTTCTGATTGGTAGAGGTGAGTAAGTCGCCACATGAAAGCTCCCATTCATCCACTTCTCTCTCTTTTTGTCAGTGAAGTCAGCTGACCGTCCAAACGGCAGCCAGTTCAATCAAAACAAACTTTCTTAGGTTTGTATGCACTTGACACTTCCTCAAATGCTGACTGAAACGGTCTGTAAGTCAATGTTGCACAGCCGTCACAATGAAATGACAACATGTTGGAGATTTCTCATTAAGTGGAAAGCATTCTATCTCGATCAACTTTCTGCTAGAATGTACTATTCGTCGGAAATGAGCAGCTGTCTACTTTTTCGTCCATCTGGTTTAAGATTTAAACTAGCGTTTCTGTTAAGTGGCGCAAACGTCTAAACTGCTAGGTTATCATCAGCTTTCGCTTCCCCCCCTTCCTCAAGCAGACTCTTCAAAAACAGCTGAGAGAGGGAAACTATGGAAGTCAGTGGAGCCCATCAACTGTTTGGTTACACATATTCTTCCAAATATCTTCTTTTTTGTTTAGCAGAAGATGAAACAACTCAACCAGGTTTGGAACAACTTGAGGGTGAGAGTAGAGTATGACAGAATTTTCATTTTTGGGCAAACTGTCCCTTTAAGTAGAACCGTGTGTTATCTGTGTGATGCTGGCGCCCACTGCAGGTGAAGAGGTAATATGCAAATACAAAAAACACCGAAAAATCACGACTTTCTAAATCTAAATGTAGACCCTACTTAATTCTCCCTCGGTCTAAAATATTGTCGTTATTCTGAAAAAAAAAGTACTAGATGGAAATATTATCAATGAATAATGACGGTTAATTTACTGGAGTTTTAATTATTTATTCATTCATTTTGGGATCCCTTAAATGGTGGTTGTATGGAAAGAGCTGTATTAACTTTCATCAAAAGTATAGTAAATAGATAGACATTTTATAATTAAGGTAAATATCACTTTAAATCAAAACATGCAAGGATTTAAAGGGACCGTTTACTCAAAAAATAAAATCTTTATCATTTACTCACCCATGTCTTTACAAACATGTGTGACCTTTAAGATAATTTTTTTATTTTTTATTTTTTTATGTGGCCGGCCGTTTCTCTTTTTGTTTGCATGTTTTCAGGCTGGTATTTAAAGGAATAGTTCAACAAATGTATTCCGTCATTACTTTCACCTGAATACCTAAATATCAGAAAATCAGCTGAATGGATTCGAAAACGGTAAAACTCAACTGTTTTACTCTGGGGGAGTAGTAAAATCAGTCTATTTCCAAAAAAAAGTGGAGTATCCCTTTAAATGCAACACGAACAAGATGCACAAAACAGCTGCCAGAGAAAAAGTTAAAACATAACATGTTCCGTGTTTTTTGGTTTTAGTTTTATAAAATGTGAGAAATTTGGTTTGCAAAGAGTCCCCTTATGTTACTAAGTGCAATTATTTTCCCAGACAACCACAGAATAAAGTTGTTAAAGGAGAACTCCGGCGCAAAATGAACCTTTGGTCTAATTACACATTGTTACCTAGTCAACCGTTATCTGAGATTTGTTTTCATGATTGCCGAATGTAAATAGTTTTATCTCTAAAAACAGTTTAGCCTATAACACTAGTATAATGCTAGTATATAGGGCATAGAGTAATGACAAATAAAAATCGCTTGTTATTACCACCAACAAGGCTCAAAATAGCCCCATACCAACACGACAGCATAACAAGGGTCCCTACATTCAAACCGAAGCATTGAGAACTTTGTCAGTGTCCAAACAGTTTAATAAGAAGATATTTTATACACACAGTCAACTTCGCGAATACAGGAAGAAGCCATCTTTGAAAAATAGTCTCTACCAGTCGATCTACGAGCGCCGATCCAAGTGCGCTGAACTGTGCAGAATCTCATATGGTCCGTTGTTTCCAGAAGAAACACAAACACAAACCGTTTATTTGTCTTCAATATGTACACGTAGCCTACTGTTCGCGCTCACTTTATCACCTTATTCACATCTCACCAGCGCACTTGGATCGGCGTTTGTAGATCTACTGGTAGAGACTATTTTTCCAAGATGGCTTCTTCCTGTATTCGCGAAATTTACTGTGTGTATAAAATATCTTCTTATTAAACTGTATGGACACTGACAAAGTTCTCAATGCTTCGTTTTGAATGTAGGGACCCTTATTATGGTGTCGTGTTGGTATGGGGCTATTTTGAGCCTTTTTAGGGGTAATAACAAGCGATTTTTATTTGTCATTACTCTATGCCCTATATACTAGCATTATACTAGCGTTATAGGCTAAACTGTTTTTAGAGATAAAACTATTTACATTCGGCAATCATGAAAACAAATCTCAGATAACGGTTGACTAGGTAACAATGTGTAATTAGACTAAAGGTTCATTTTGCGCCGGAGTTGTCCTTTAAGGTGAAAGTAAATGACGGACTATTCCTTTAAATGCCAGCCTGAAAAGAAAATGATGTATTTCAGAAATGGAGCTTGCACAGCATTAGTTAGTTAAATTTATATTACAATACACAGAAAATTACTAAATCTGTCATTCAATTCACTTGAACGGTGAAAAACGAATCGGTTACCTAACGTAACCTCGGTTCTCTCTAGATGAGGGAACGAGTATTGCGTAAGCTAGCTTACGCTACGGGAAAGATTCATCTTTGCTGAGAAGTTGAAGCCAAAAAATTATTCCATAATTTTGTAATCATTGTCAACGCAGTCTCTTCTGAGGCAGACCATGAGCGGGCTAGCTAGCGGCTCATTGGTTCGCTCAGAGAGAATGCACGAACCTATGGGAGAGCGGCGCTGAGTCCGCGGCCAATGAGCGGACGGCGCTCGCTTACTGCGTCACAGCCCGCCAAAAGGGGCGTGGCTACAGTGTATAAAGGTAGCTCTCCCAGCTCGTTCGTTGATTCTGTAGCATGAAGCGAAACGCTATTGGCGCAAGCACGGCCGGGAACGCAATACTCGTTCCCTCATCTAGAGAGAACCGAGGTTACGTTAGGTAACCGATTCGTTCTCTTACGAGAGGTTCTCTCGTATTGCGTAAGCTAGCTTACGCTACGGGAACACCTGGTCAACGCCGTGCGCGCTAAGTAACCACTAAGCATCCCAGGGGATACCGGGGGAATCTATAAGTGGATGAAGATAATACGGCGGCCAGCATAGCGGCCGTTACTATCTAGTGCAAAAAACGCCCAAGGCGGCCGGCGAAGGCGGGCCGTGATGTGTGGGCTAATGCATAAGCACATAGGGGAACACAAGGGGTGAGCCGGTGTGATGGAACTCCCGATAGTGCGGCTTCTATAGGAGGGCTGTGAGTACTAGACCGCCAGAATTTTCGCCTGTAAGGCTGGAACTTCCAAGTTGTAAAATCTGACAAAGGTGGAGGGGGAGGCCCATCCCGCAGCCACGCAAATGTCGTGAATGGAAATCCCGCAGGACCATGCCCACGATGAGGCCATGCCTCTGGTGGAATGAGCCCTGATGCCCAGAGGGCAAGGCAGGTCTTTAGCGGCATAAGCAGAGGCAATCGCGTCTACTATCCACCTGGATAGGGTCTGTTTCGAGGCGGCTAGTCCCTTGGTGCGGCCACCGAACGACACAAACAGCTGCTCCGAGCGTCTGAACGCGGCAACGCGTGTAGTGTACACTCTGATAGCCCGAACCGGGCAGAGGCGGTCAGCGTCACGTTCGCTATCGGATGCAGGCAGCGCCGATAGAGAGATGACTTGCGCCCTGAAAGGGGTACCAATCGCTTTTGGAACATAACCGTGTCTAGGCTTTAGAATGACTATGGAGTCACTCGGTCCAAACTCTAGGCACGCGGCGCTTGAAGACAGCGCGTGAATGTCCCCCACACGTTTTACTGAGGCGAGAGCCGTCAGAAGAACGGTTTTTAACGAGAGGTATTTTAGCTCCACGGACTCAAGTGGTTCAAACGGTGGGGCTTTCAGAGCTTCTAGAACTATAGAAAGATCCCAGACCGGCACCGTAGGGGGGCGAGGGGGGTTCATCCTTCTGGCTCCCCTGAGGAAGCGGATGATTAGCTCGTCTTTGCCCAGAGACTGGGCGTGCCGGGGTTCAGCGAACGCCGCGACGGCTGCCACGTAAACCTTAAGAGTGGATGGGGACCTGCCCTTATCCAGCATCTCCTGAAGGAACACAAGCAAAGACGAAACCTCGCACGTCCGTGGGTCCAAATTCTTGTCGGTGCACCATCTAGAGAACACAGACCATTTAGCAGCATAGAGCTTTCTGGTAGAATCCGCTCTGGCGTGTTTGATCGTGTTCAAAACTCCTTCTGGCAGTTCGACGCGTAGTCGTTGGTCACCCATGCATGAAGCGCCCAGCGCTGTGGATGGGGATGCCAGATCGAGCCGCGGGCTTGCGTGAGGAGATCTGCTCTGATTGGAATGGGCCACGGGGCTGTCTGTGACAGCCGCGTTAGCTCCGGGAACCAAATCTGATTCTCCCAGCGCGGGGCTATAAGGAGCACCGAGTGGCGTGAGTCCCTGATTCTCTGAATGACCTGCGGTAGCAGAGAAATCGGGGGAAAAGCATAGAGCGGGCGGCGGGGCCAATCCTGGGCTAGCGCGTCCTCGCTCTTTGAAAAGAATATTGGGCAGCGAGCGTTCTCTTCTGACGCGAAAAGATCTATCTCCGCTCTGCCGAATAGGCGCCACAGTGTTTGGACTGTATGAGTGTGCAGGGACCATTCTCCGGGGGAGACCAGGTTCCTGGACAGCCTGTCTGGACCGTCGTTCAGATGGCCCGGCACGTGCGTCGCTCTGAGCGATAGCAGGTGACTCTGGGACCACAATAGGATGCGGCGTGTCAGATGAAAGAGATTCTTGGATCTGACGCCGCCCTGACGGTTGATGTATGATACCACGGCCATATTGTCGGAGCGAATCAGGACGTGGTGACCGTTTATGCGCGGGAGGAAGCACAGCAGCGCGTTCTCGACCGCGATCATTTCCAGACAGTTTATGTGTAAGGAACTCTCGTGGCTCGACCACTGGCCGGCGGCCGGTGAGCCCTCGCAAACCGCTCCCCAACCCGAGTTGGATGCGTCTGTCGAGATGACCTTCCGGCGAGAGAATGTTCCCATGGTAACGCCCCTCTGAAACCACTCGCTTGCTGCCCATGGCTGCAGTGCAGTGATACAAGTCTGAGTAATCCTGATCATCTGGCGGCCCGTCGTCCACTCGCGGTGGGATACGCGGCTCTTTAACCAGAATTGAAGGGGGCGCATGTGCAGAAGACCCAGCTGTAGCACAGCGGAGGCTGAAGCCATATGACCCAGCATCCTCTGAAGCGATTTCAGGGATGTAAGGGTACCCATCTGAAACGAGGCGGCTAGGCGCTGAACACGGCGCGCGCGCTGTGTGGATAAGCGAGCCGTCATCGTGATAGAGCTCAAATCTATTCCGAGGAACGAAATAGTTTGACTGGGCTGGAGAGAGCTCTTTGTTAGTTCCTCCTCGATGCCGGCGCGGGTCCCCGCAGACTCTCTCGTCGATGAGCCAATCGACGACCAATCCTCGCTGTCCGAAGCGTGCAGCGAACAAGAGTCCTTCTCATCCGCGGTGTCCTCGGAGGCGACAGAGCGGCCACTCGGCGGCAACTGTAAGTCCGGCAGGGGCGGAGAGGGAGAGCGGTCGGTGGGCGGCGGCGGCGGCCCACATGGATCCGCAGAGGGCTCCGGCGGCCTCTGGGAGCGGCGTTTCTTCTTCCGCGGCGAAGTAAGAGGCGGCGCTGGAGCGGTTTTGACCGCCTGTAGTCGAGCCCGCAGGGTTGACAGCGGCAGGTCCTCGCAGTGGTCGCATCCTCCGTTGGCGAGGGCGAGTTCTGCGTGTTCCACTCCGAGGCAGAGAGCGCAGATGGGGTGGCGGTCTCCATCCTCGAGCGGAGAGCGGCAAGAGCCGCAGGAATTACGAGGCATCTTTAAAAAGACGCTCGTGCTCTTTTAGGAATAATTCAAGAAAAAAAGGATACGCGTCGGATGGCGCTAGCTTGCTGGGCGGCTGAAGGTGGCAGACGGCCGGCTTCCTCAGACTCCGGAGCTCGCTAGACGGTGCCTTCTCAACGACGGCGGCTTCTTCCCAGAACAGCGGATGCGTGTAGCTCGCTGAAATGAACAGAATCAACGAACGAGCTGGGAGAGCTACCTTTATACACTGTAGCCACGCCCCTTTTGGCGGGCTGTGACGCAGTAAGCGAGCGCCGTCCGCTCATTGGCCGCGGACTCAGCGCCGCTCTCCCATAGGTTCGTGCATTCTCTCTGAGCGAACCAATGAGCCGCTAGCTAGCCCGCTCATGGTCTGCCTCAGAAGAGACTGCGTTGACAATGATTACAAAATTATGGAATAATTTTTTGGCTTCAACTTCTCAGCAAAGATGAATCTTTCCCGTAGCGTAAGCTAGCTTACGCAATACGAGAGAACCTCTCGTAAGAGAACTTACATTAGTCAATATAATTAATGATTGGCTCATACATGATAAAGGGTTAACTTTTATGAAAGTGAATTGAAAAACTGACTAAACACAGACTCTCTTTTGTGAAGTCTTCAACACTGTGTCCAATTCATGTAATCGTTCATATAATGATCTGCCAAACAAATTGATTTTCATCCTCCACAGGACAGAATATGGGTTGTGTTCACCCTTTACCTGGAATTTGGAGGCATATGTTTACCTTTTAGGTTCACTTGGACCCTCAGTGACTCAAGTTATTCATGCACATCTGACTTTCTTGCAGTCCAGTGAAAGAGTTACTGTTCAAAATCCAATTATTGCATCACAAGTTACAGTTTAATGTATTTGACATGGTGCAACCACGTGGTTGCTGAGAGAGAGAGAGAGAGAGAGAGAGAGAGAGAGAGAGAGAGAGAGAGAGAGAGAGAGAGAGAGAGAGAGAGATTTGGATGGATTAGACAACCGAACCGTTTTAGCCCTCTTCTCAGACTGTCTTCCTCAGCATGGATGTTTTGACACAACAAGACGTGCAAAAGGTAATTGTCTCTAAATTGCTGCAATAACTCTTAAATACGTCACATATTGTCCTATTGTTTTGTCATTGTGTTATGTGTTTGTAAATCAGAAACGCACTTTTACGACTTTACTTGCTATTAGATGACAATGTTTTCATCTTTATATTTAAAGTGTTCATTGGCTAGCGCCTCGTGCAT
This sequence comes from Pimephales promelas, assembly GCF_016745375.1. Next base: position 2,781,574 of record NW_024121932.1, read on the forward strand.
GCTTGCAAAAAATGCTCAAAATAAATAAAAATCTGTAATAATGGATAATTCAAGTGGATGTGTTGCGTAATTCGCTAGAAACAGGACTAGCTGTGAGGCTGGAATGTGCCATGAAAATAGGACCGTGAAATGGGTGGAGCCTTAAGTGATAATTTACACATTTTTAACTCTTCAGTATGGTTTTGTTTAACGGCTGGCTGCGTATAAGTAGTACAGTGTGTGTCACGTGACATCTGTTACTTTTCTCATTGCTGTTGAAGACAGGTTAATCAATCGGTGAACGTGATATCACCAAGTACCACATGTTCCTGGATCAATCTTCCTGGAATCCTGGATCAACCCTGGAACAACTTTCCAGTCAACCAATCAGATTTGAGGGACAAGTTTACAGTTTATGTCAAGTTTAGGCTTAGAACCAGGGTGAAGTAGCCAACTTAAACATCAGTGTTATTCACCTTTCATTACCCTTTGATTTAGGGAAAAGTTATGGGTAGGGTTAGGTTTAGGGGTAGGGATTGGACTACATTTTGGGCCAGGAATGTTGATCCAGGACCATGTCTTACTTGGCAAAATCACGGTGACCCCAATCAATCACAGTCGTTGTTGTAAAGATCGATAAGACCGATTTCTGTTTGTCAGGAATAATTGGAATTAACATATTTAAACGGTTTCACTTATTAGTGTCCAGATGATTTCAAAATCATCCTGACATTTGAAGGGCCTGGTGTAGGCCTAATCGTTTTTTTAATCGTCGTCTGTATTCCACCCAATGCATACAACATTTTCAAGTTGGTGTATCTACGCAATGCCTATGACATACCTAAACACATTTAAAATTAAGAATAAAAAAGGAAAAGTGAAGAAAAATCAACTGTTTTTGCTGCCCAAGTTCACTTTTGAGTTATAGCCAGTACAAGAATGGTAATACCACGGTATTTTGACATATAATACTATGATCCAAAATGAATGTATTCCATTGTATTTACATGGTACTAGAGATTACCATACATTACTATAGTAAGATCTATGTACAAAAAAAGGAACTTTTTGCTACTTTTTTTGTGATATCAGAAAGAGAAAATTATGCTTTTGTCCAAATTGGGTATATATAATTTGCATATGTAGACCGAATATGTTTCTATACTGTTTTCACCCTATAGTTCCAGGATGAGGGCTATCTGGTGCTGGACGGGCTTCTGTCCCCAGAGGAATGTGATGCTTTACGGGAACGAATGAGCGAGATTATTGACCGGATGGACGTTCCTGAACATTGCAGGATACAGTTCTCCACTGACCACGAAGAGCAGCTGAAAACACAGGTAAACAGCGTCCTCATCATTGCCTCATCATAATCATGCACTTACAGTAGTGTCATTATCAACGTTCTTCTACGCATTACTTTCCACATGCAACCAATTATTCCTGGGTCAAGATGCAGGTAAGATCACTGACTCCAGGTAAATGTAGTTGCCCGAATTAGTTAATAATGCTGTCATACTACCAACCATGCTGGAAAAAAAAATCCCATGTAAATCCATGTACATTTAGAAGCGGTCAAATCAGTCATATCTTGTCATATTTTGTGTTTGTCCAGGGAAATGCAGACTATTTCATCACAAGTGGAGACAAGATCCGTTTCTTCTTTGAGAAAGGCGTGTTTGATGATAAAGGTTTGTTGTGCTGAGATGTAAATAAAAACTCCCAGAAAATTCATCCCATAATGAATCTGTTTGTGTTTTCAGGAGAGTTCATTGTGCCAAAAGAACATTCCTTGAATAAAATTGGACATGGTGGGTATTTAAGAAAATGACACGCCATATTTAAGACATTCATATTTAAACGGTGAAATAAAATTCTGTGTTTTATCCTTCCCACAGCTCTCCACGCTTATGAGCCGCTGTTTAAAGCAGTCACCCACTCACCAAAAGTTCAAGTAATGACCAAACTCCCATGTTAACGAATGTAAATTGTGGTCTTCATATAAAAGCTCATTTGTTTTAATTGGAAGATTTAAGAGACATTTTAGGGCTCAAAAACTCTTTTAAAGTATTTATAAATACTAAAAGTGTATAAATAATACTGAAACAACACTGACCCAAACTAGTTTGGTTTCAAACTGAGACTAGCAATCCACTGTTTAAACAAAAAAAACATGATCATGCCAAATATACTTCACTCTTAAGACACTTCAGTCATAATGTGTGTGTGTGTTTGCTGCAGAACCTGGGTAAGAAACTCGGCTTGATAAATCCAGTTATTCTGCAGAGTATGTACATCTTTAAGGTAGAGTTAATAATATATTTGCTTATAAATTATGCTTACATTCATTGTAAGGGTAATATTTTCATTACTCGCCTCTTCTGTTCTGTAAACAGCAACCAGGGATTGGTGGAGAAGGTAAGACTCACCTACATCTTTAACCTATGAGAAAGCAATATAAAAACACTATTTTGACCTTTGACCCTTGACTTCAGTGACACCTCACCAGGACGCCACCTTCCTTTACACACAGCCTCTAGGAAGGGTGATTGGCTTGTGGATCGCTCTGGAAGATGCTACACTCGAGAACGGCTGTCTGTGGTTCATACCGGGATCACACTGTGGTAATTTCAAACGCATCAAGCAGATTCGTGTTGGGCATGTATGCTATTGGAGGGAAGCTTTGTTTTGCACAAATGTGTGTATTTAAAATGAGTTTCCTGTGCGTGAAAGATGGGATTACCAGGCGAATGGTGCGGACACCCAAAGGCACGTTTCCTCTGACTGATTTCATTGGCCGAGAGAAGAATTATGACGACAATCTCTTCGTTCCGGCTCCTGTTAAAAAAGGTGAGTTATTGAAACTGTTTAATGTTGTTTTTAAACAGTTTTTAATATATGTATGACATATAAATATATATATATATATATATATATATATATACACTGTATATATCACCAAGGCATCATTTATTTGATCAAAAATTCAGTAAAAAACGTAATATTGTGTAATATTACGTTTTAAAACTGGAGAGAAAACTTTGTCAAACTTGACAAAGCCTTGTCTGAAAGTTTGAAATGTATATGTATATGAAATGTATATGTATTTGTATATGCTTCCTAGTATGTTTTACATTTTGTTGAGCTGTTTGTAATTGTAACAGATTTAAATACATTGTTGGCATGAATTAGCATTTTACTAGCATGTTTTAACACACCGTTAGCATGTGTTTTGCATGTTGTTTGCATGATTTAGCACATTGCTAGCATGTTAACGTGATTTACCATAAAGCTATTAGAAATTAGCATGTTGGTAGCATGTTGCTGACATGATTTAACTCTTTACTAGTTTGAATTGGCACATTGCAGGCATATTTTAACACTGTTGCTAGCATGGATTTCCACATTGGTAGCACATTTCTAACAGGGTTAACACATTAACATGTTTTGAATGTTCTTAATATAATTGAGCACATTGATAGCTTGATTTAGCACATTGTTTGCATGTTTTAACATATTGGTAGCACGATTTAACACATTGCTAGCACGTTTTAACATATTGGTAGCATGATTTAACACGTTGCTTGCTAGCATGTTTAACATATTGCTAACACAAATTAGCATGTTAACATTTTGCTAGCATGATTTTTAGCACATCGCTAAAATATTTTAACACATTGTTAGAATTTGTTTTAACATGTTGTCCTAGGATTGTCATTAAGCTTTGCTAGCGATAGCTTAAAAACAATAGAAGTCTTATTTTAAATAAGTCTTCTCAAGGCTTTTCATAGTTTTGATCGTCCGTGTAATGAAAATTAGAAAAGGGGTCTGACCCGAGTTGTTGCTTGAAAGCCAGAGGAGACGCTAATTTAGTCTCAGAAATACAACAAGTTCAGTATGTTGGTTTGTCACGCAAGTGTTTTCTATCTGAATGTAAGCTAAAGTGTAATTTATTCCTGTGCTCAAAGCTGAATTTTCAACATCATTACTCCAGTTTTCAGTGTCACATGATCCTTCAGAAATCATTCTATGATGATTTGCTGCTAAAAACATTTCTGAATTTTATCAATGTTGCAAACAGTTGTGCTCCTGAATATTTTTGTGGAAACTGATTTATTCAGGACTTTTTAATGTATAGAAAGTTCAAAAGAACAGTATTTATTCAAAATAGAAATCTTATGTAAACTTATAAATGTCGTTACTGTGACTTCTGATCAATTGAATGTGTCGCTTGTGACATTATTACATTAAAAATCCCATTTTTGAATAGTAGTGTATCAAAGTACTATATAAAAAATATTTTGATACTGTAGGTGGAGCAATTCTGATTCACGGGGAAGTGGTCCATCGCAGCGCTGCGAACACATCTGACGTCTCGCGCCATGTTTACACTTTCCACATCATGGAGTCTCAAAACACCGTTTGGAGTCCTGAGAACTGGTAAGAGCAGTGCATGCTGGGTAACGCAGGCTGTAGAGAGACGAGCTATAGTTCTCAGGGCTTTTGTGTTGTTCTCTCTCAGGCTGCAGCCGACAGAAGAGCTGCCCTTCCCTTCCCTCTACACACAACAGGCCTGATGACACGTAATGACTTCTCAGATATCAGGAGCTTTTTTAACGCTAGGATAACAATAATCCCTTTAAATATGAAATTTTGTAAATGAACCAAAAAATGTCTTTCTTACCATAAAATATGAATCATTTTGAATCATTCTGTATATTTTACCTACAGCCACGACAGTGTTAATAAAAGGCTAGTTTTTGTTAACCCAAAAGTCTCTTATCATTTGTGATCTGACTTCAAAGTTTGTTATTTTAGTAAATGAGAAACGTATAACTCTATTAGAAATAAAGTTTATTTCCTTCAACGCAGCATTTTCTGTGTACCCAACAAAATCAATACAATATAGAAAAGGTATGCATGTTTCATCATATGAATCATCTGGATTTTCAGTCCAAGAACATAACATGACCAAACTGCAGTTCTCATGACAGAAAAAATCATATTTATAGTCATTCGTGATTGAAAAAGATTTTCTTCCAGCAAACTAACGTCAATAAAGAATAGACTAAAAGTTAAAGTATTCCAACAAAAGTATGGTTTTAAAAAAAGATACTGTTGTTTCATGCTGGGTCACTTTAGTTGTAAAACATATATAACCAGTCTTTTGATGCAAAGTAAGTGAACAAAACAATCTTCTGTAAATACACTCAAACCATTACAACGATAATTTACAAAATAAAAATCCAACAATCTTTGTCAAATTCCAATGTCAAAAAGTAGTATGACCATAAAGTAACACATTTTATTACAATGTCCAAGTAGTTTAAAAACAAGTTTACAATTGAATGTCATGCAAATGTCCACAGATGCCGAGTGTCCGTGTTAAATGACCCAGAATGCATTGCAAACTGAACAGGTGACTGATGCTTCAACCACAGTTCCCGTGACAACCGTCAACTTAATGCGCGACACTAAATGCCAATCACCATGTAAAAGGCCTCAGTCAAATATCATGAATAAATTAAGGTCTAAACATATATAATTTACAAAATGCTTGAATTATGCAATCTTTATCAGAGTATTAACACAACAGCTGAATCGCACACATGCACAGGACAGTGATCTGTACATTAACATCTACTGCCTCCTGCATGCAGACAGACCACTGATAGCACTGAACCATTGACAATACAAAACACTTTTTAAGGCGATAAAGCTGTGCTACCAGTCCTTCGTATTGCATTGGACATAAAGGCAGATTTCCTATTCATAGCATCAAAATAATATTAGAGTATTTTTGTTCAGGTTTATACAATAATAGAAAAACAAGGGTGTTCTTCAATGGCTCAAGTTATGCATATATGCTCTGTAATAAAGAATAAATTACATTTTGATAAAAGGGTGAATCTGATGAAACGTCAAAAATGTGCCTTTTCGCAAAAAAGAAAAAAAAAAGAAAAAAGAAATCTATATCCAAACAAAGAAAATTATATTTGGCTGAAATTAAATAAAGCCAATTTTAAGAACCATATGTGTGTGTGTGTGTATATATATATATATATATATATATAAATTTATTATAGCGCTGTCAAATCGATTAATTGCATCAAACATAAATGTTTTGTTTGTATATATTTTTATATATTATATATGTGTAGGTGTATATATACACTGTATGTGTATATACACAGACATGTTATATTAACACAAACTTTTGTGTTAGATGCAGTTAATCGGTTTGAAACACACACACATATATATATATATATATATATATATATATATATAAATATTTGACATAAGTACATTTTCACAACTGCATCATGTAAATAAAAACTAATACTAATCACTAAAAAGTATTTAAATATATATTATTTTATATTTTATTCAATTATTGCAATGGTCTAGTATGTTTGCAACATAGTAACATTCGTCAAATAATGTCATGAAAATCATATGGTTCTAAAAACAGGCATATTTCTTATATTTAATTTGTTCAGCACTTTTGATGACACGTGTTGGAAAACTGCTTTATAGAAAATAGAAAAATATAGTTTTCAAGAGATTCACCTAAATAAAATAACCAAAATGTAGAAATTGTGCCCTTCTTTCAGTGTTGTTTGAGTGCAGACATTGTTACAGGGTGTTACATTTTCCATTTCTTTCTTTAATAATGTGCAACTCAATCCCTGTCATTTATACTTGAGTGGCAGATGCAGGATTTGAAATAATGAAATATTAACAGCAACTCAAGACATCAGAGCTTCCCATGAGCACGCAAAAAATAAACCTTCAAAACAATAAAATTATCACATGTAAAACTTAAAAAATTTAAACACAAAATTATTACAGTCATTTCTGCACAACTAGCAGCACCAAAATGTGTTTTCAAACCATGGTTAATATAGTTAACTACTTGAAATAAAATAATGTTAACTGAAATTAATATAAAGTATAAAAAACGTATTCTATATCGGAGAGTTGCCAAATCTTCATTTAGTTTATCCTGATGTACTACAATAACAAAACTAAGACTGAAATAAAAAAATATGTATAAAATAAATATAAAATATTCATTAAAAAACTTAAATAAAATGGGAGATATAAAAAAGTGCAATTCCATTTGGTGCCACTAGTGGTACAAAAATACACATTTTACCTTCAATTCACATTTTATTTTTGTGCCACTTTGTTTTAATATCAAGTTTTCTATTTAGTTTTATTATAATGCTATAGGAAATGGTTTATTCTTGAATACATTTTACATTTGTTTTATTTTTGCTTTCAAAACTGGAATAATTCCATGTCAGACAATACTAGGGCTGTAGCGTACCATATGAATTAAAGGCTGTTAAAAGGGACAGTTCAACCATTTACTCACTCCCATGTTGTTCTAAACCTGTATGAGTTTCTGTCTACTGATTCTGCAGAATGTCGGTAACTAGTTGACGGTAACCATTGACTTGCATAGTCGAAGTCGACGGGGTCAATCAACCGTCCGTCATTCTTCCAAATATCTTCTTTTGTGTTCAGAGGACAGAAACTCATACAGGTTTGGAACAACATAAGGGTGAGTAAATGATGACATCTTTCATTTTTGAGTGAACTATCCCTTTAAAGGGATACTCCACTTTTTTTTGGAAATAGGCTCATTTTACCACTCCCCCAGAGTTAAACAGTTGGGTTTTACCGTTTTCGAATGTATTCAGCCATTTTTTCTGATTTTTAGAAGAATATCAGTAACCAGACAGCTTCTGGTCTCATTGACTTCCACAGTATATGTTTTTCCTACTATGGAAGTCAATGAGACCAGAAACTGTCTGCTTACTGATATTCTTCTAAATATTCTAAATCGGCTGAATGGATGCGAAAACGGTAAAACCCAACTGTTTAACTCCAGAGGAGTGGTAAAATGAGCCTATTTCCAAAAAAAGTGGAGTATCCCTTTAATATCTGTGCGTTGGCATAATCTCATAGCAGCAGTAGGATGTATAGGTACAGAGGAAGCAGCAGGTTGTCTATCTGTGACGTGTACGCCTCCAACATGGCCACCATGGTGATCGAGCCCACCACCCACGAGTAGCTGGCGTTCAGGTTTATACTGCTGTCGGCGATGAGGAAAACCACCACTGCGATGATCTGAGCGAACACTGAGGTCGCGGTGCCCTCGAAGGTCTTCTTAGTGCCGGGCCAGCGGATCTCGCCGACCGAGCTGCCGAAGACGGACGCCACGGTGTCGCCGACTCCAACGGCCAGTACTCCGGCATAGGGCACCAGGCCACCGGCGCCCCCAAGGCCTCCTTTAGGGGTGCAGGTCCCAGGGGACAGCCAGATGGGAAGGGCGACGCCGAGGAGAAGGTATATGTGAGTGAAAATGAGCGGTCCAGAGTCTCTCTCGTCCAGGAATAAAGTGAGAAGGGATCTCAGCAGAGGCCCGAAAGGTCGGATGCGGAAATAGCGGACGAATTCCAGGAACAAAAGCGCTGAGAGGCACGCGACCGCGGACAAGTGGAGCAGAGGGCGGTCTAGCGCGAGTCCGGGTGCGAAGGTTAACACGGTGAGGAGGTGGAAATATTTCCGCACGGTCGTGGACGCCTGGTGCTTCTTACTCCCGCCCGAGCGATGGCTATTTTGATGCATCACAACGGCGATTGCTAGAAGCAAAAGTGAAGCCCAGAATCCAATGAGCCAAAGGCGGGTCCTGCTCTCAGTGATGAAATGCATCAGCCAGGTGATGGGGTGATGCTGCGTGAGCAGGGAGAGCCAAGGAACCAACAAGCCCAAGCCCAAAACCACAGTCATGGTGTGGAAGAAAAGCGACGCCGACCAGGTTTCCGATTCCATGAATACGAAGAGCACCGTGAAGAAGATTCCCAACAGCACCAAACCTAACACGGCGACCGGGAGGAAATACGGAAGGGGGTCGGAGTTTGCGTTACCGGACGAGACCAGAGAACGCTTAATGAGCTGGTTGATGATGAAACTAATCCCGCCGAGGATGAGGAGGGCCTCGCCGGGAGTGAAGCAGCGTGGGAGCAGGTACAACAGGATCAAGCTCACGTACACAAAAATCAGCAGCACCTCCAAGACTTCAATCACCTCGGACACCGTCAGCGTTTGCTTCACGGTGTACAGAATGGCGCTGCTGGCGATGCCGGCTATAACGCAGGTGTTTGTGGGCACCGGGCGTGTGATTCCTAGTGCGATGAGAGACAGGAACAGAGCCAACATCATGCCTATCACTGTTATGACCATGGCGAAGCGCTCCATGTAAACGTTTCCCACGATGACGCAGCGCCCCCTCAAAGCGAGACCCAGCAGAGGCATCACCATGCTGGCCGGTAAGACGCCACTGTTGGCCGAAGGTCGAAACTGGAACACTGCGGCGCCGGTCCGAAGCAGGCGATCCCATTTGTGCTGAACATAGAAAGCCTGGACCGCCAGAGCGATGCAACACCAGGACAGCTGATTCCACACGGCCATGTGAACGGAAATCACCATAGCAAACACCACAGCGGATTCAACCAACACGGGATCCATCTGCATGATCGCGGGTGTGTGGCAAAGGTTTACAAGAATGAGGGACTTCAAATGTGGTAGTCTGTCAGAAACTTCCAGGTTCACACACAAACATCGTCCACTTCTTGGGCTCCTGCACACGCCAAATTAGACCTGGGTAAAATAAAAACAAACAAACGTCAAAATATCATTTAAGCCCCTTTCACACAGAGATTCCAGAAAATACACAGATAATGTGACCTGGCCTTTGTCCCGGGATTGATTGATTTTGGTTCATTCATACTGCCAGTGATTTGGCGGGATCTGTGAGTGCGCTCACACACAACCCGTAAAAATCCCGGGAAGACACATGACATCAGGATGAGACGTATAACGTACGCGTCGAAAACATGTACACGTTCTCCGCTTCCCCGCGGATAGTGAGGAGCTTCTGGTCTCTGCTTCACTCCAGTTTGCAGGTATTTGTTAGTCCTTTCTTTGTAGATGACGAACACAAACTTTCTTTCTAAGAGCAACAGAGTCGCGCGATGGCACGAGCGTCATCACTGTGACACACCCCTTACGGCATTGGTCCTGGCTTTTGTTCACACAGCGCGCGTTACAGGACTGATTCCGACAATGTTACTAGGTCCCCAACCCGGGATCGATGCCGGTATCAATCCCGGGTGGTGTTTGCGTTCACACAGAAGAAGGCAATCTGGCAATTTCCCGGGATCAACGCGCTGTGTGAAATGGGCTTTAGACACAAACCATAAACTTGACAAATTTAAAAATTCTAGAATATTTTTTATTCAATAATATGTTTTCTCTCACTTTAAGCACAAAAAACACATAATAAACTCAAATTAATCAAATTTAATAAAACATTTCTCTCACTTAACACACACACACACAAAAAGAACTTTTTTGGACATGGTAAATGATTAATTTGAATATATTTTTAAACATGCACTATTATCATTTTCACACATACATCATAGTAATATATCATATATATCTATATTCAAATATATATCATAATAAAACATTTCTCTCACTTGTATAATTTTTCTCCACACACACACACACCCCTACACAAAGGTACTTTTTTGGAATATGAATATATTTTTAAACATGCACTATCATGATTTTCACATATATATATCATAGTAATGGCATAGTATTTTTCAAGTAATTTCGGAGTATGAAATATGGTAATCGTTTAGTATATGTCAAAGACAGTACTATGGTATTAACATCTGATACTTTCACTAAACACTGTTTTTTTTTCTCATTACTTTACTAGTAAAGTCATTACTCAATATAATGGTAAAAATTCTGAAATAAATAAATTATTTTACTCAATGTGATGAGAGATGTTCAATGTGATGGCAACTTACCAAGACAATTTTTTGGACACCATAGAGATCAATCGATTTTTATAAAGATACCAATTATTTGCATGTTTATGTGCCCGATAACCGATATATAGAACCGATATTTATTTATTGTTTTATTTCTGTTTTTGACAATTATAACAACAGCACTGAACTGAACAAACTGTTTTATTTAGCACTTTTTATACTGTAATTTCTTAAATTTCACTCCCCCACTGCATAAAAAACAATACACAATTCTAAATCAATAAATAGAGTCTGAAAGGGCAAAAAATAAAATATAATGGACATATTAAAATAAATCATCCCCATGACGCCCCAGAATGCTGAAGTTTATATTCTCTCACTACGAAACTAAAGGAGGGTGGCACATTTCTCACTGGCATTTGAACTCTAGACACTGTGAACTTTAGCACTGTTGAACGCCCAACAGCAGCTATTTCTAAACATGGTAAATTATGAAAGACAGCATCACTTTGTCTGCAAAAGTAAAATGATCTGGTTTTAATGGCTGGGTGCTCTGGCATTACAGTGATTAATAATATATGGATAATAGTGTATCATTCACTGTACTTTAATTTAAAATATTAGTGTTTAAAATGTTTAGAGAAAAAAATAATGTATGAAATACACAATAATATAAATTAGATGTGTTATGAGTATCCAGGAAAAAAACATTTAAAAAATAATAAATAATTATAGAAATCCGTAAATAACATGTATTTTATAAGTACCAAGAATATAATTTATTATAAATGACATATTTTACCACATCTTTGTTCAATGCAATCTTTTCTGGGTGCTTATAAAATGCATTACATGCGTCTGATATATCAGCAGAACATTAGCTTATGCATGCATATTGTGCAATTTAATGTGTTATACACATTTGTAGGAATTATTGTCAGTCTTAACATTAAATATGAAAACACTAATCCAACAGCAGTGCTGTTATTCCAAACGGTTTTACAGTGTTTATTTACAGTTAGAGAGAGTGGTGTGTTAGTCTCTACGGCAGAAATGACACTGACATCTCATTCACTGCAACACCAGCTTTTCATTAAACACCCTGCATAGTAAATAAACGCAGAAACATCCTTTTACACCAAACGACGCCTCAACTTACCTATTTCTCTGTGATTCAACGCTTTCCTCTTGAACAAAAGACTGTATTCCTTATGTGTTACTGTGACTCGTGCTTTGTAAGATCAGCTGCTCACTGACTGACGGTGGGAGCCAGCAGCCATCAACTGGGTCACGTGGTGTCAGAAGAATCATGTGACCTATGTAAAAACAATCTTTTAGTCAAGTTTTTTTTTAAAGAAGATAACATGTTTTACTATCTTTAATTTAAATGGATATATGTTTACATAAGTATTTTATGAGTATATATGTATTTTTAGGATTTAATCAAGTCATGTGATCGAGAGGTGCGCGTTAGTGTTAGTCACGTGATTGGGGTGAAGATGGCGGACTCGGAGATGTGTGTCAGGTAAAATGGAAGAAAGAGAAACTAACTAGTGTTGTTCTCAAAGAGCTAGAGCGAAATTTGTAGATGGAGAATGTGTCGATATTTAATATGTCATATGTAGCCATAATATGCGTGGGAAATAGAATTTCGACGAGCTATTTATTTGACATTTAACGGCAAACACGAGTCTGTCGCGTGCGTTGGCTGGCAGACGCGCGCTATTGAAATTCAAATGTTAACTTGAACAGTTAAAGGCTTTTATTAAGCCCGGAACTTCTCAAACATTAAATAAAATAAAGATATTCATATTGATTATTTGTGAAAATGTTCCGTTTGTTTTGACTTTGGCGGTAACGTTAGTTTGAAGTGATGAATGAGTTTCATCGTGTATCTTGTGTACGATCTTAAAAGTCTTTTACTGTCTAATCTAAATGTAGGATGTAACCATATATATATATATATATATATATATGGGATAAAATGGAATATTGACATTCAATTTTAAGAGCTGTTGTGACGAGTTATAATTCAGTTCTTACAAAATTGTGATGACAGTTGCACGATTTGTCATGAATATTTAAATTGTTTTGATGTTATTTTTATGTGTGTGTCTGTGTGTGTGTGAAGTGAACTACCCATACATTTATATACTGTATGCTATGGACCTATAAACATCATAATGACACAATGCTAAAACGTTATATTATCAGTTCTGCAAGAATCTCTGTCGTATTGCACAGCATAAGCAGAAGAAAAAAAATTCCCTCCATCCAGTTTATTAACAATGGCACATTTAAAAAACTTATTTAGGAGCAGCCGAGAGTTATGGACTATCTTGCTGGGGAGATCTGCACTCCGAGAACCGGTTGGTACACAAACCAATTATTTCTGATGTTGTTCTGTCATTTAATTACACTAATTTCACATATTTGTATTAAAAATATGTGTTTGTTCAATGATATTTAATTATTGATAATTTTGTGAGAAAAAGCTATTAATAATGCTGTTTTAATCCAAGAAGGTACAGATCTGACCAGATATACTTGTATAATGTATCTTATAGAGTTTTTGTCTCTCCATCATTTGTGAAATGTGATTTTATTTGTATGATCTGACAGGGCCAAATTGAAGCTGAATTGAATCGGAACTGGGAGAGACTTCTGCAGGGTCTGTCCTTCTACAAACCACCCAGGTAACAAAAAATCCTGGAAATAAATAACTTTGACAAAATGAGATTGGCTTGATTCCATGATGTTCTACCTCTTGAAAGTATCAATAGCTATATTTGCATACAATCAAATAATCAGTTTGTAATCAATTGGACCGTAAAGCCTTTGAGTAAATTGATCTGATTGATCTCAATCTGAATGAAATGTCAATCATATTGAAAGGAGTGGTGTAGCCCCGAAACAATCAAATCAACAGGGGGAAAAAGCGTCTTGAATCGAACTTATTTAAATGAAAATAGAATATATCTTGCTCACATGTGTTATTATTTGACATTATATTAAAAAGGTTTTGGATATGTCATTAGAACCAAAATGACAATTATACTTCTGGTCGCTCTGGTGACATTATTGCTCTGTTCTCGGTTTCTGAACGTGGTGACTGGGCACTGCATATGTGAAGAAAAGAAGATTTGTTTGAAATTCATATTATGAACATGTAAACAAATATGGGAACCAGATTGCAAAGTTTAGGGTTCATATAAACAGACCTTTCAGGAATCATTTGTTTAATGAAAATTAGTGCAAGTAAGCATGCCTCAGGAAATTTGTCTTCTTACTTTTGATATAAAGTCATGAAATGTTATGTGCAGCACGTCGGCCGCAGACAAGCTGAAAGCAGATAAAAACACAGCACAAGCTCTCAAAGACTTTGGACTCAGGATCAGCAAACTTCTCGTAAGTGTCTGGCAACATTGGCTTTGTTTTAAATGCCTTCTTAGACCACAACATTAAATGCAAAAGTTCTGAGTTAGCAGATTTATTGGTTATAATATGTTATGCATGTTTTTATGCTTTTCAATCCCCAAAATGCTTTCTAGGATGATGTCTTACTAAGTTTTGAAATGGATTGCATTCTCATTATTTGATTCATACATAATGACATGGTAAATCTGGCTGGATTGAGACTTCAGGAATGGATAAATGTGTGTTTATCATGTAAGGGTTTGGATGAACAGCAGAGCGTGCAGATTTTTCAATGTTACCTTCAGGAGGACTACAGAGGCACACGAAACACACTCAAGGTGAGCCCGGCCTCAAATGGCACACACACGTACATCTGATGTGTTCACACGTACAGTACATGGTGAGAGCTTTTGAATAAATTGTAATCCTCTTTTGTTGCCATTAGGCGGTGCTGCAAGATGAGAGACAGAGTCAAGCTCTGCTTCTGAAGGTAGACAAAAATATGTTATATAATATGACCGGATGTGTATATATATATATGTGTGTATATGTATGTATATATATATATATATATATATATATATATACATACATACACATACATATTATTTTTTTTTAATTGTATTTATATGATATTTGTAATTTTTTATAATTTTTTATAATTTTTTTGCCATGAAAATAGCTTTGATTGCTGACATGGCAGTAAATAAAAATAATCTGAATCTGTCAAATCACTTTGTATTTGAGTACTTGTTGAGACAAAATATGGTTGCTTAAAAGCACAAAATGACTATAGAAATATGATGCTGATGTTGTAATTGTGTTACACAGATAGCAGATTACTACTATGAAGAGAGATTGTGTGTTCTGCGCTGCGTTCTCCACCTCCTAACATACTTCCAGGATGAGAGACATCCATACAGGGTAAATAATAGCAGCAGAGATCAGCTGATGTGTCAGACAGTCAGAAGACCAGATGAATTAAATTCTTCCTCTTTCTCACTTTAGGCAGAGTACTCCAACTGTGTTAGTCAGCTGGAGAAAGATCTGGTGTCCAATTACAGGAAGCAGTTTGAGTTGCTGTCCAAATTAGAAGCTCCAACATGGGAGACGCATGGAAACCTGATGGTGAGAAGAAGATGGGTACTCTGATTATATTTAGAGCAGCATCACAATTAATTACTCGTATAGAATTTGACTCATCTCTTCTCTGTGTAGACGGAGAGGCAGGTGTCCCGCTGGTTTGTGCAGTGTCTAAAGGAGCAGGCCCTTCTGCTGGAGATCTTGTTCCTGTATTATGCATACTTCGAGATGCCGCCCAATGACCTTTCCACATTCACACGGCTGTTTAAGGAGCAAGGCTTTGGACTGCGGCAGACTAATCGACACCTTGTGGACAAGAGCATGGATGCACTGGTTGAACGCATTGGGTCAGTCACCTGCTCCTTTTCCTCTCATACACTCGCAAACAGAGTTTTATAATATATTGACTCACTGTGTCATCCTCCCAACAGGTATTTTAGTTCTTTGATTCTTGTGGAGGGGATGGATATCGACTTCCTGCATAAATGTGCTCTGGAGGACCGAACCGAGCAGCATCAGTTTTATGACCAACAGGATGTTTGCAAGGTAATCCTGACCAGGGACAGTTCAGATACAGCAACTAATTGTGGTTGTTTTTTGATCCAAAGTTTGAGGTCCATTTTCTTTTTAAAGATGTAAAAAAAAAAAGGTTTAATGCTTCTGAAATGTCTCTTATGCTCAGCAAGGCTGCATTTATTTTTTATTAAAAATACAGTAAAAACAGCCATTACACCAAGTCAGTTATGTCACATGATCCTTCAGAAGTCATTCTAATATGCTGAAATGTTTATGTTGAAGTATTTCTTATCACTATCAATTTTAAAAAAATATATTTTTTCAGGATTCTTTGATGAACACAGTTCAAAAGAACAGCATTTATTTGAAATAGAAATATTTTGTAACATTGTAAATGTATCTCTTTGATCAGTTTAATGTCCTTGCTGAAGAAAAGTAATTAAAGAATCGTACTTACCCCAAACTTTTCAATGTTTATTTATATTAAGAAATTACCTTTTAAAAGTGGATAGTTGTTGCTCTGAAATCTTATTAAATCCACAACCTTGTTTTATCCCAAATCTAGAGATTTGCTTAAAAAATTAGTGATTACTGGCTGTTATGTGTGTGCAGGAGATGGATCAGATGCTGTTGACTTTTGGTGACATCTCTCACCACGGGCCGGTTCTGTTGGCGTGGGTTCTGCTGCAACACACACTGCATCCAGAGGAAGTCAGCTCTGTGATCAGACGTCTAGGTCACACTACGCTTCAGCTGGGAGTCTTCCAGTACCTCACCAACACGCTGCAGGCGCTCGGCAATGCTGGAAATAATGTAAGGACAGCTTTCTATCACTGTTGCAGGAACCCTTGAATAACATTAGACCAGTGGTTCTCAACTTTTGACTTGAAGGTCCTGTGTTTTCCAGTACAATACTGAAAGTCCCCATATAGGCTGAGATATTTCTGGTAATTCTGTAATAATTATGAGAAAGCTGCTCATTTTCAAACTTTTATTAACAGAATAAAAAAACTTTTATTAACTTTGGGTGTTGATATTAAATGATGATATTAAATAATGATTAAATTAACCCGATTTTTTTTTTCAGAAGTTTCAAGATCTTCAATAATAACAATAGTTATAGTTAAATTTGGTTGTTTTGTGTTAGCTTGATTTACCATTTTAAGTAGATTAGATTCATTTACATTTAAATGCTAGGAAGCTGTAGAACAACAACTGGAGTAATGGGAGCAAATTGCTTAGCTAAAAAAAAACTTTTCTCAGATGGTGACATGGACTTAAACATGCTGCCCACTGTCTCTTTCTTTCTAGTGTACGGCGAGCACTGCACGGATGTGTATTTATGGTCTCCTGTCTTTTGTCATCACCTCGTTTGAAGAAGACACACTCGGCAGCCAACAGGTGCAAAAATACACATTTACAGAGTCCTTAACTGGTATAAGTTATTAACTTATATGTTCAACTCATTAATTAATTGTGATTATACTGTCTGTAGCACCTGATCAATGCAGCATGTGAAGTTCTTGTTGCACCGAGTCTGGCTGAGCTTTTCTGGGAGTCGGTGAGCAAAACATTTGATGCACATTAAATAGATTTCCACTATTTGTATATTCTCTTTCTTTTCTGATGGTGCGTCTAAAATCTATTACTACTTTTGAATTTGAATTGACTTCACGATCATTAAAAGAGGCATGAGGACTGCAGATGTGGCCAATAAACTGCAATAAACTGCAATGTCCATTTGGTAAGACGCCTAGACAGACATAGAGACTGTGCCAAACCACCATGTCCCCCAAGACGTGTATTGACGCATTGACAAATGCTGGAAATAAAGCCAGTTGAAAGTGAAAGTGAATACGCCTTATTCACGGCAGCGCCATCTTTGATTTTTAATGAGAATGAAAGCGAGGCTGTGAGGGATAGACTTGCATCTCTTCAATGGGCTCTATTGTTATTTAATGTGTTTTCGGATTGTTCTGCTCTTGAAACACTGGAAAAATATCTTTCCAAGAAATGTCAGTTGACAAAACGTAAGCTGTGGAAAATTGTAAGTAATCTAGGAGCTTTATTCAGCTTTTTACAGCGGATGCCATTGAAAACACGGTAAGTCTATACCTCACAGCCTCACTTTCATACCTGTCATGGTGCTGCTCTGAATAAGGTCTATTTGTATAGAACGAATACATAGTATTGTAGTATGAATGAAAATCAGATGTACTACACCCACCTTGTTTTTTCTGTCACATGGCCTGAACTTTGACCTCTGGTTGTGCCCGACAGAAGCCGAACATGGGCTTGGGTGTGATTCTGGACAGTGCAGTGGGCGTGTTTCCATACAAGACTGGACCTTTACTACAGCTGCTCACTGCACTGCTGTCTGACAAATCTACAGCTAAGAAGGTACCAACTATTTGTAGAAATTCAAAAAATCCCTAATTCATCTTTGTATGTATATATAATCTGGCCACTTTCATTTTGTATCACACTGATATAAAAATACAAAGAGAAAAAGTATATTTCTTTCTATATATTCTTCTTCTTTCTTCTTTCTGTTGTATATCAACAACATGAAGTGCATTTAACATTACATCTGGGGTTTGTGAAGACACTCCTGATCCCAAAGCTAACAATCATAGAAAAAATAAATAACAATAAATCATTTAAAAATAAAAACCCACTTTCTTTTATTACCTGCATAATCATGTGAGAAAAAAGTAACTAATCTGATTATGAGCATTTTAAAATGTAATATATTTTAATTACAACTGCTTAATATTCAGAATATGATTATGTAATTAAGATTACATATATAATCAGTTACTACCCTCACTTTGTGTGTGTTTATAGATGTACACACATATACATGCTTTAATTTTCTTGGGCGTTTCATGGTCTGTCTCTCAGGTGTACACCTTCTTAGATAAGATGTCATTCTACACTGAAGCCTATAAGGACAAACCCAACGACGTGATCTCCAGAGAGGATGGCACTCTGTGGAGGAGACAGACTCACAAACTCCTGTACCCTCTGGGTTAGTGCTGAGCACAGAAAGTCATACTCAATCTGTCCGTTTCTGATTTCTCTTTACTTGATTGATAGATATGTTTTTTTTTGTATTATCTTTATGTTCAGGGGTTGGGCAGACCAACCTGCGGATGCCTCAGGGATGTTTCGGACAGGTGTGTGAAGTAAAACCGCTGTCAGTGGGTGAACAGAGCGTCCTTGTGCGCTGGGAATATTCCTACAGCTCATGGACTCTCTTCACATGTGAGATTGAGATGCTGCTGCATGTTGTCTCTACTGCAGGTACACGCCCTCAAATCTTATATTATTTTTTTAACTATATTGTTTTGTTGAAAGTATTGACCTGTTTTCACCTGCTATTGACATCTGTCTGGGGTGAATAGATGTGCTGGCACACTGTGAGAGAGTAAAGCCTATCTTGGATCTGGTTCATAAGATCATCAGCACTGATTGGACGGTTTCTGACTGTCTGCTGCCGCTCACATCACGGATCTATATGCTTCTGCAGAGGTGAAATGCACACATAAACATGAAGACCAAACCAAACAGTACATTAACAATGAAAATAACAGGATGTGTTTGATTCTGACAGGTTGACCTCGGTTATTAACCCTCCAGTAGATGTGATTACTTCTTGCGTCAACTGCCTTATTGCTCTGGCTGCTCGGCAGCCCGGGAAGGTAAAAGTTTACCATTGTATGAAAACTAAGTCTGTGTTATGTAGAGCAAGGAACTGCAGACCAAACAACCACTCTTTCTGATGCAGGTTTGGTCCAGTCTGCATCACACCGGCTTTCTTCCGTTCGCCTCCACTCCTCTGACTAACATGGCACAGACCATGAGGTGATACACAGACGCATGTAGAGCCGCTGAACATGGACAGCATCATATTCACTTGTTGAAGTCAGAGAAACCTGAAGAATAACATGTTTGGGGTTTGTGTTTCAGTGCAGAGGGCATGAAGGCGGGTAATTATGGCAACCTGCTGGTGTTGATAGAACAGCCCAGAGGAGAGTACAGTGTAACCATTGCCTTTTTAAGACTGGTGACCACACTCGTCAAGGTAATGCATTTATCAACAATGTGAAAAAAAAATTAACAAGTATCGGTACACTGTATTGTAGATGTGTCACTGAGTTCATTTACACACAAGCAGCTCATAATCTGGTGTTTTCACCGTCTCGGAGCTGTTTGGTTCACAGTAACTTCATTCACATCTTCTCTGAGTCTGGGTCAGATAATGTAATGTGCATTTATAAACACAACATGCACCACCCATCTTCCCAAATTTGATGCTTATAAACTGGCTTTTGTTAACAAAAGAGAACCTTTAAGGGCTACCTGCGTTTTCCAACTAAATTAAAACTTGATGGTTCAACATTAAAAAATTGACAAATTAAGACAGCCAAAGTTTTTTTTTATATATATATAATAATAATAAGCATAATAAAAAAATTGAGTCACTGGTATATAACAAGTTTTGACCTGAAGCATTTTTCCAAATTTTAAAATAGAGCTTGACCGATTTATCGGCAGGCCGATTTTATCTATTATCATAATATTAGATATTAGGCATTTTTCAAACTATCGGTATCGGCAGTTATAATGGCCGATAAATTAATATTTCAAAAATAAATTAAAAACGGACGAAACATGCTTCAACCATGTCTTGAGTGTTGGAGTTGTATAGTTTGTCCACCAGAGGGCACTCTACAATGTTGGCAACACTCGTGTATAATGCGCAACACATTTCTTTTACACGTGTGTGAAATCCAACGACGCCAAGTGTGCGTTGCAGACTGTCATTCTGTAATGGATTTAGAATCGCTAAATAGTAGGTTTTAGAAGGCAATCAGCAACTGATGATTGAAAATGGTTTGTAGCTTGATGGAAAGAATTTAAAATGGATAAGCAAGCTGACATTGTAATTATAAGGTAGCTTATAAGGCAATGTAGGGACTAATTATTATTTTATTTATCACAACTTTAATATATTTTGATGTTCCCCTGTTCTGTTGTTACAATAGAAACAAGTCTCTTTTTAAAATGCATTATCATATTATTTTAGTTAAAACTCATAAATAACTACAAATAACTAATGTTAGGGAAATCTGTTAATATATATAAAAAATGAATAAATATCGGCCGATATATCGGTATGTCGGATTTTAAAACCAACAAATATTTGAATCGGTATCAGCCTTCAGAATCCTTTATCGGTCGGGCTCTATTTTAAAACACAATCACGTTTAACAGAAAAATTGCAAAAATATTTTTTTCCCTCAAATAGTGAAGCTCCACTTCCGTGGTGGATGTTAACTTGTGATTTTTGTATTTTCAGGGTCAGTTGGGCAGTACTCAGAGCAGAGGACTCATCCCATGTGTGCTACTGGTTCTGAAGGAAATGCTGCCTACTTATCATAAATGGCGGTACAACACGTACGGCGTGCGAGAGACAATCGGTGAGTAACTCGCACAACATTATTGTTTAAAAATTCTACGTTTATTGGTATTTGCTTTACAGTCTGTCTCTTCACTGTCCTGTCTCAGGATGTTTGATTCTAGAGCTGGTTCATGCTATTCTAAATCTGAGTCAGGAGGGGGCGTCCGAGGGCAGGTAAGAGGATAAGAATGATGTCATTATCAGTTATTTCATTTGGTGGTATTATATGTTCTCACATGTCACATGTTTTCTCACATGTCAGTGCCCCCAGTCTGCAGTCGTTGTGTATCTTTAGTCTGGCCAACACAGAGGCAGGACAGGCTGTGGTCAACATCATGGGTGTGGGAGTGGACACAATCAACATGGTGCTAGCAGCACAGCCCAGCAGGTACACACTGATTCAGCCCTTAGTACAAGCTCAGTCTCTACATCCTCTTTACATGAATCAATGAGTTTGTGTCTGTCTGCAGTGGTGGTTCAGAGGGACCTGGTCAAGTTCTGATCCAGACAGTGAAGTTGGCGTTCTCAGTCACC
This sequence comes from Pimephales promelas, assembly GCF_016745375.1. The sequence continues at coordinate 2,803,435 of NW_024121932.1, forward strand.
AACAATGTGATCAGACTCAAACCGCAGTCTGATACGGCCTCACCTTTGGAGCAAGCTCTGACACATCACGGTTAGCACACACACTTCAGTGCATGGTTGATATGAAACATCAGACTCTTGTCAGGGTTTGCTCACAATAATAAATATTTCACCTTTTTCCAATATTGCTTTGTTACCAACACCAGATTTTCATGCAACCGCTATGTCTTTCTTACAGGTGGTCATGGCAATAACCTGATTGCGGTGTTGGCAAAGTATATTTACCACAAGCATGACCCAGCACTGCCACGACTTGCTATACAGCTGCTGAAGAGACTTGCCACGGTAATGCTCCTGACTCCTCATTGTGGTCCTCATGCGGAAAACGGCTTCATAAAGGGACTAAATAATGTAACTTTAGGGTTAGAGTTACCTAAAACTTTGAAATAAATCTAAAATAACTTTGTAAATATTAAATGAGAAACGTAATTTACAAAATTGAAACTTCCTAAATGTTGCCTTGGCAACTATATGAAATATGTTTAATCTCATATTTATAGTAATTTAAATTGCTATTTTAATTGTATTATAGTGATCTTAATTTAATAACAATAGAAGTCAGTCACCATGTGTTTGTGCTTTGCGTGTGTTGTGTACAGGTGGCTCCCATGTCTGTGTACGCTTGCCTGGGCAGTGACGCCGCTGCCATCCGGGATGCGTTTTTGACCCGACTGCAGAGCAGAACTGAAGACATGCGTATTAAAGTCACCATACTTGAGTTCCTCACCGTAGCTGTGGAAACGCAACCCGGACTCATTGAGCTCTTCCTCAACCTGGAGGCCAAAGATGGCAGCGATGGGGCAAAGGTCTCATAGGGGATACAATTACTCATAGATTTAGTGTGAGATGCTGAATGAGTCTGAGCAGCGTGTGACTGTCTGGTTTTGTCTCTCTCCGTGTGTGTAGGAGTTTTCTCTGGGAGCGTGGAGTTGTTTGTCGGTGGTGCTGGAGTTGTTGGACTCTAAGCAGCAGGGGAAGTACTGGTGTCCTCCTCTCCTGCAGAGGGCGGCACTGGCCTTCCTCCATGCGCTCTGGCAGGACAGACGGGACAGCGCTCTCTCCGTGCTCAGGACCAAGTGAGTGTCTTGCACATAACACAGTTGGGCAACCTTTTTGACTCTAAGATCTCTTGTTGTACAACTCAATTTTTGAAGTCATCTTCCATAATTATGACAAAGCTGCTTTTTATTTTTTTTTTTTTTTTTTATAGAAACTAGGAGTAATGGTATATTTAATTAACCACTATTCATTTTGTGATTTGACAAGTTTCAAAAAACTGTATTTTCTTCAATTAAAAGCAACAGTTACTGAGGGGGAGGGGGATAGTTTTAATGATTTTCATATTTTTTTTTTTTTAATGTTTTAATGATTTTTGATTCAGCATTTTTATTTTGAGTTAATTTTTTTCAGTTCATTTTATTTCAACATCATTTTAAGCATGTATGTCCACTTGCATTGGTCAAGGATAGCCAGCATCATTTGGTTTAGTTGGTAAAAATGTCAAATTAAACCAAGCATGTTATCATTTGTTGTTGCAGAGAAAAATTCTGGGAAAACCTCACAACTCCTTTATTTGGAAACTTACCTCCCCCATCCGAGACCACCGAGGTACGTGTTTGCATAAATAGTTAATGGTAATAGCTTGAAGACATTTGACACTCTCATGAGTTTTTTTTTTCCTGTGTTAACATTAGTAGTTACAATAAAATACTTCTAAAGCATTTACTAATTAACTAAGAATAACAAAGATGAATAAAATATGATAACAAATTAATTGCTCCTTGTTAGTTATTCATTAACTTACAGTAATTACCCAGTTTTCGTTCAAGCCGATAGTAGTAATAGTTTTATATGAAAACAGTATGGTGTGTCCACATGAATAGTTGAGTTCTTGATAACGAAGTATTTTTTTCTAGTCTGATTGTTTCATTGTGTTTGTTTTTGTGTAGCCATGTGTTCTGGAGTCTTGTGCCTTTGTGATGAAGATAATCGCCCTTGAGATCTACTATGTTGTCAGGTATGATATACAAGCTCATCCAAACAGAATTATCTGTTTCATTCAAAAACAGCCAGCCAAAAAGCTGCTTTAAAATAATAAATAAAACAAGCCTTTAGACTGAACACATCCTGTGTACACTCCTCTGTTTTTTATTTGTATCATGTTTATGTTTGCAAACCTCAAAACAGTTGCACACTTTAATGCTTCACATCAGCTGTCCATCTGTCTGTCTCTCTCAGTGGCGTGTTGGATCCATCGCTGAAAGCGGCTCTAGAGAGTTTCAGCAGTAAGCGCCGCTATGAGTTCTGGTCAGACTATGTGCGTGATCTGGTGTTTGTGGCGTGTGATGGAGAAGAGGAGGGTCTGCGCTCTCTGTCTGAGTCTCAGATGCTCATCTCTGCCTGGAGAACGTTTTTAATACTCTCCACCAGTCATGTGAGCAGCTACACTCAACTTCACATGCTTCACTATCTGAGTGCAGTTATACTGCTGGTACTGTGTTTATCATAACCAATCTTGTATGTGTGTGTTTGTAGTCTGAGGTGATGCATCTGAAGGATGACACTGTCAGGCAAAAGCTTTTCATGGACGTTTTGGAAGGTACCAAAGCAGCAGTAAGTTCCCTTATAAATACAAGCTCCCACCTATCTAATTAGGGACTTTAATGTTCTTAAATTAAGACACTTATAATTATTAAAGATTTAGTCCTGACCTTACTGCTAACTAAGAAAACGTAAGACCTAGAGCTATAAATGTATAGCTATGTCACAAACATACACGCTTGTAATGCATCAGTACAAAAACCTCAGACTCCCGTACATCAGCATAGTACAGGGTTGTCCAAACTCAGTCCTGGAGGTACGCTGTCCAGCAGAGTTTAGCTTTAACTTGCCTCCACACACCTGCCTTGAAGTTTCTAGTATACCTAGTAAGACTTTAATTGGCTAGTTCAGGTGTTTCATTGGGGTTGGAGTTGAACACTGGAGGTCAGTGGCCCTCCAGCAGCAGGATTGGTCACTCCTGGCATAGTGTGATCATCTCTCTCTTTCAGCTGCTGATGTCTCAGTCTGTGTTCTGTCTCCGTCTGGGCTCCATGATGGTCACACTGCTCCTCATCCTCCTCAAACAGTGGAAAAGGTGTGTGTTTTTCTTCATGATTTATGTAGTGTAAATGATTTGCTCAAAGCCTCATGTTTAAATTGAATAGCAACAATTCTGCCAAGTTACTGAATCTTAAATAGATGTTGACGTGTAAATCAGGGCTACTATAGTTAACTAAAACCATTAAAAAAAATGTGTTACTTGAAATAAAATAACATTTAAAAAAAACTTTTATTTCAGCTAGTTGTCAAAGCAACATTTCTTATTTTACTTAACTTAAAACTGAAATAATTATGAATAAAAACTATATAGACATTTAAACAAACAGAACAATGAAAAATATAAATGACAAAAAAATAGGAGTTTTAACTAATTTGCGGGCATCAGCAAGCCGCTATCAATATGCGGGAGACTCCCAGAACTTCTGGGAGACTTGGGTTGTTTGTATTTTGTCTTGAGCATCAGGTTGTCTTCAGCTTTACGTTCACATGGTTGTTGTTAGTCTTTCTATATTTATTTTATCAATTCATCCTTATAATTCAATTAATTTTAAATAAAATTAAAATGAATTATATATTTGAGATGTTTTTAGTTTATATCTTCACATCTGAACTACATGTTTGTGTAAATTTCTTTTAACACAATTGTTAAAACATAATATGTTGGATATCATTATTTTTTTTTCTACATTAATCATGGTTGTCAACTTTCCATCAGCAATTATCATTAAAAACAATTGATATTAGTAAAACTCTGTGTGGCCTTTGCACTTTTTATAGTACACTTTTACACATAAATACCCTTGTGGCGAGCAGGACGAGGCCGAGGGAGGTGAGAGAGCGGCGTGAGGCCAGTGGCGTGAGTGATAATGAACGACACCTGTGAGACGCACCGGTCTCGCATCTCTCAGGTCCCTCGGCCTCGTCCTGCTCGCCACAACCCCGATTTAGGGTTTTATTTAGTTATAATAAACAAAAGATCTAATTGGATATATCTGATTAATCGATTAACCGAAAAAATAATCGTCCGATTAATCGATTATCAAAATAATTGTTAGTTGCAGCCCTAATATCAATGATACTAAAATATCTACCAGACTTGGAGTTTGGAGATATTTACATAAGTTATATCTTATAGAGAATCCTTCACCTTACACCGCACAAAAAATGAAAGCCTACAAAAGTACAGATAGCTATCTTTTTTTGAAGAGTGGATGGGTTAACAACGCTGTCGTATGGGAGCTGAAAAACAGGAATATCTTCATAGTCAAAGCAAAGGTCCGTTTACTAATGTTTGCAGCTATAAGTTACACAGTGACATGATCTTGTGATGTAGTCTTCATCTGAATATGTACACCCTGCCTGCCGGTGAATGACAGCTTGATAAGTAGTACAAAATAAATACGTATGCCAACTGTATCATATAAGGCTTGCAGGATGTCAAACATTGTAGCCTACCTGCTTATCCACTCCACATAGCATCAGACAAGATCAACGATGTGTATAATCCTGTTAGCAATCTGTTCGGCTGTAATGTAGTATAGTAATAATAAGTGTACAATAGTTGTGCATGCAAGGTAACTGTGAGTAAGTAATAAGTAGACGCAGTACAACAGTAACGTGTCATTCATTCTCCGTGTATTCATCTTCTCATATCATATATCAAGTCACGTACAGATGAACGCGTTCTCGCCACCTACTGGCGAACTATCTGGCATGTCGCTTACACCTCAAAACACCAAGTTTTGTTTATTAATACTGGCAACGTCCTGGCAAGATCCTAGATTGGTTTACTGGGTTTCGTTGCTAGAGAACGACGTTCTTGCCCGCCAGCCCGTACTTGTGACGTCACGTGCAAAGTATGAATATTATATGTAAAACCTTTTTATTTCAAAGGGCAGGAAAGTCCTGTTTTCCATGATAACTCATGATGTTGTTTTTTTGTCAGTGTGTTGGTGTCTGCTCCAGCTCTACTGACGCCCTTGTCTTTGATGATGGAGAGCGTTCTGCACGCTGAACAACAGCTCATGGACCGAACCAAAGCCAAACTCCTGTCAGCTCTCATCTTAGCTCTACATATACAAGGACTCAACGGTCAGTCTGTATGTTGGTTTGGAAAAACCAAGCTCTGTTCCAAAAACCAAGTCAGATTTTTTATCATATCCACTTCCTTCCACTATAGAAAAAAATGAAGGCAAAATATCCCAGAAACAGTTGTTCCCAATGAGAGAGTCTGCCCATTAGTGGTCCTGAGGTGGAGCCGCAGTATTAAGGTCCTGCCCATAGTCCTGCAAATTCAATCGCAATCACAGCTGTCAACCATGACATTACACCCTGGTTTTATAGCATCAATTAAGTAACTAAAACCAAACTTCTTGGAAAAAATGAACATTTGAACATACATCATTATTATTAGAATTACCTAAAATGAGACAAATTATCTTCAGGAAAAAATATTTGAAGAGTAATTGGATTTTTTTTTAGTTTGGATCACGTCCCCTTCAATAAAAATAAATAAATAAATAAAAACTATAATAGTATCTCAATGATGCTAAAATAACACTGAACCAATGCAGTCTAAAAATATAGTGTAGGTAGGCGGCTCACTGGCGTTTGGAACAGAGCCATCGACTGTGTGCATATTGTTTGTTTTGTTAAAAATTGTTTAACAATAATTGGTTCAGGAGGAGAGATTACCCAGCTTCCCCAGCTGCTGTTGTGCATGTGTGAGATGGTTCAGGACGAAGCCCTGGCGTTGATTGACAGCACACGTCACATGATCCAGAGGGGTGACGTTCAGGAGGACAGCATGGAGACAGACAGCCCGCATTTCCAGAAAGACCAGCGAGACTCAGTGAGTGTATTAAGAAGTGTTGTGTTTCTATTTATAACCTGCACAAATATGCTGTTGACACTCTATCCCTCAATGCACTTCACTTGACCTGATATCAGCAACAGTTTTAACATTTTTTCTGAGACAAGAAATCCGATTAAAAACACAAAGTAGCAGATACCTGAATGCTTCCTGCTAAATTTAAATACTATCATTTTAATTAATTATATTTGCTTTATTTTATTTCATTGTGGTAAAATTATGTGACATTATACCATGGTCTGGGTGAATACTCGATTCTGATTGGCTGCAGGGTGTCCGTTAAAAAGTGATAGAGGACACCTAGTAAAGTGGTTCTGGTGAAATTGCCTGTTTACTATTCGAAATTAATAAATAAATGCGCTGCCCACAACAGCTGTGAGTAACAATAGCAACAGGCAGTCAAAGTATCCGTTAACAATTTGCTCTATCAAAACAAACATCTAACGTTAGTTAGATATTACATAGCCTACTAATACAACAATGAGCGACTTTGTTATTTCTTTTAACATTTATGGAGAATATGACAACTTTGACGACTGGGATGCTGCTGAAGAAAGAAAAAATGTAAATAAAACGGAGAAACGTCACAAAGAAAATTACACCGCTGCTGCTCTGAATGAGACCTCACGCCTCGCCGTCGTCCATTAAAACCTGACAATGGACACCTTGTCGGGCATTAACCCTTACATAATGTAGTATACTAGTCAAGTGATTTGAATATAATGTGCTATATTGTGCAGTATGATAGTATACATCGTATGCAGGTATTCTATTCAGAGCATAACCGGTGTCTCTCTCTGTCTCAGGTGTGTGTGTTAGCTCTTCATCTCTCTAAAGAGTTGTGTCGTGCCGATGAGGATGGTGAGCAGTGGCTGCAGGTGGTCCGGAAGCTGCCAGTTCTGCCGTCGGTTCTGAGCGCTCTAGAACTGAGCCTGCGTTCCAAACAGAACCTTTACTTCACCGAGGCAGCGCTTCATCTGCTGCTCACACTCGCGAGAACACCGCAGGTACAAATCTGACAGTTCAGCCGCTTTACAAACCACAGACCGATGCTTTTATCCTTCATTAATGAGTGATGCCTGACTCACTGATGAAGCTTGCTTTTGAATCAGTGGTTCTCAACCAGGGAGTCTTCAAAATAAGCATTAAAATAAACTAAAACTAAATAAGATCTTTCTTATTTTAATTCATTACATTTTATTACATGAAACTTTGGGAAGGGTATAACTGTGAGATGGGTGACATCAATTTGAGATCATAAACAAATTAAATGTGTATTTTACTCCAAAAATGTATCGTAAAATGACACAATAGGACTTTTGGGAACCTGATATACCTGATTAGCTAAAATGATTCTGACTTCTCAGTGCTGTTGTGCATGAAGTGTTTGTGATGATGTTCCTCCTGATCTGTAGGGGGCGGCAGCAGTGGCAGGTGCCGGAGTGATCCAGAGCATCTGTCTTCCTCTCCTCAGTGTGTATGAGGGTCCAGCTAATGGAGCCTCTCAGGTACTGACTTAAACTAAGACTTCAACTTGATTGTTCTAAAGTTAGAGGTTGTCTTAAAGCCCTGCTCTCTCTCTCTCTCTCTCTCTCAGGCGTTTGTGCGTAAGTCTCAGGACGCTCCCAGCTGGCCTGGTGTGTACAGATTGAGTTTGTCTCTGATGGAAAGTCTGCTGAAAACTCTCCGTTACAACTTCATTAATGAGGCGCTCGACTTTGTGGGCGTGCACCAAGAGCGCATCCTTCAGGTTTGTGAGACATCTATCTATCTATCGTTTCATCTATTGCTCTCTGTTGTACTATCATCTATCATTCTATCTATTTCACATTATATATATATATATATATATATATTACTTGTTCAAACTCCCATTCTGTCAATGCTTCTTAATATCTCTTTATCCATTCTATATCTATTGCTCTGTACAGTGGCGTAGCCAGGGGAGGGGCCATGGGGGCACTGGCCCCTCCTGAAAATTGATTGGCCCCCCAGTGTGCCCCCACCCTTCTAATTGTCTGTCACTCAAAAATTCAAATCATAATCTTTCAGCTTGTAGTAGAATAATTCATGTCGCGCAATGCTTCTCAAAACCACACGGTAAGTTGATATATTTTATACAGCTTATTTTTTTTTAAGGAAAGACGATGTGTATTCACCCTGCTGAGGGGAATGTGATAAAGCCTGGAGTGGAACGAAAGCACGTTCCTCTCTCCACTCTTTGCATTCTGTAATCACTTCGCTCATGGTCCACTCCGGTTTTTCAATTCCCGCTCACGGGAAAACTGCTCCATGTTCACTCAATTAGTAGATTTTGAGAAGTGTCAGGCTACTGCTCGTTTGCTGCGGTCGTATGATAGAAAACAGAACGCGGGTCAATATTGGTCGTTTCAATACCAAGAACGCAAACTTCGGAGAACGAACTCCCGAGGACGAGAGGACGCGAGTCCGTTTCATTCTCGCGTCAGCACGCGGCTACTCCGGTTATCTCTTATATGGTATAACACAACTTTGCTTCTTTTCATCAACAATAAAACGAAATACATATAAAACAGCACTCTGCCTCATTTCATTTATAAATGGACATATTATCATAAACATATTAATGGCCACAAAAATGTGGTTCAGGTAACCTTAACTCACATTGATCTTCACTGCATATAAATAACACGAAATATAAAACACAACCCTGCTTCTTTTTGTTTTCATTTTAAAAATGTGAAACATTATTGATCATTAAAACTGACATTAACAAACAGACAGGGTTGTATCGTTTTGTATTACACACAGTGAAGAGAATGTATAGTAAAAACATACACATTTAAAGAATATTTTATATATTTTAGAATATATAAAATTACACAACCCTGTCTCTTTTGTTAAATGTCAGTTTTAATGATAATATCCCATTCAAAAGTATAAGTAGCCTAATAGGTAGGCTGTAATAAGCTATACAATGAGAAATAAAGTAAACAATTCAGTTAAACATAAGTCAGCTCTCTAGTCTAATGGGATACAAAGTTAAAGTTAAATAGCCTAAAAGTTAAATATATAAAGTTATGAAACTTCACTTTTCCCTCAGCCAGTTAGCATTGTTTGGTCTTATAAGATAAATAAAAATATGCACTGAAAAGTTATGTAGATGGTTGAGGCCTATTTGTCAAGATAAGTAATTGTTTTTCATAGATTAAAATAGCTTTCAAATTACGCAAACTGGCAATATTAGATCGGTTTAAAACATCTCTCCTTAAAACGCTATTGGTCTCGACTATTTAAATAAAGTTACAGGAATATGACTTGGCCTAAAAAAAAAAAAAAATCAGTCAAAAGAATTTTTTTTAATTTAATCCCTGCATCCAGAAACATTCTCAAAAAAAAAAAGATAATTAAATAAAAATGCATGATTAAATAGCAAAATAAATAATTAATACTACTGGATAATTAATTCACTGTTTCTATGATCCACATATATTATGTTAAACTAAATCTGAAATTTGAAAAAGTAGCTATCTAACAAAGTATTATATGTGATATTTTACAATCAATATGCTCAAGACTAATTAGCCTTCCTCGAAATAAGCAGATTTGGTCTATTCATCAATGCAAATTTACTGCAACTGCTGAAATGCAAATTGAATAGGATGTGGGGAAAAAGATGTATACAATTTTATTACAGTTTTATGAATTCATTAATTGTGTATTTATTATATGAATGATTAATATAATTATGCATTTATATAAATAAGGCCATTCTATTATTATTTGTTGGACACTAATACATTGGATTATTTTATTTATTACAGTTTTTCTATCACTTTTGTAAAGTGAAAAGTTAATATAAATTGTATTTTATTGTTTTGATTTAGAGCAGTAAATAACTGCTATTAAAAGATAACAGGGTATCACTGTTTATTGCTGATTTTAAAGCTTACTGAACTTGAAATGATTTGGATAGCTACAGTTCTACATAAATACTCAACATAAGAATGGCCCCTCTGTAATTATTGTGGCCCCTCTTGTGCACCCCAGTTGAAAAAATCCTAGAATCGCCCCTGGCTCTGTATCTTTCTATAGATCTATATGTCTATCGGTCTATAAATTTCTCTATCATTCTATCTACCGTTCTTTTGGTCATTCTTTCTATCCATCTTATCGTTTTTTATTTTATTTTATTTTTAAATCATTTTTTATCTATTTATATCAGTTTTTTTAATATATTTTTTATCTATTGAATCTATTGTTCTATAAGTTGTTGTGAAGTCTATTTTCATCTATTGTTCTATTACTCAATCTACAAATGTAATAATAATTAAAAAATAACATTTTATTTCCCATCTACAGGATAGGTACTGTACTGTCTTACAAATATGATAATTAGTATTGTCTAGACACCCCCCCCCCCCATTATTTTCTTACCGATTATGATTTAGCAATACAACAATGCAACCGTGATGTGTAAAATATTTTTTCAATTCAGATAAAAAAAATGTTCTGCCCTATTCTGTCGTGACAACATGACTGCTCATTGAAAGTGTTGATTAATAAGAATGATGTGATTTGAGTTGTTCTCCTGTTGTTGTAGTGTCTGAATGCGGTGAGGACGGTTCAGTCTCTGGCGTGTCTGGATGAGGCCGATCACACGGTGGGCTTCTTGCTCCAGCTCTCCAACTTCTGCAAGGAGTGGCAGTTCCACCTGCCGCAGCTGCTGAGAGACGTGCAGGTACACAGTCCATCACTACTCTTTCACTACAGCTGGGGGTGTGTGAGTCCATGAAAAGATAGTTAAATAAATACTATTGTATTATGTGACATAGTTGCCTAGACAAGGGATAACGTTACAACAAAATAGCAGACTTAACGTGATACACTTTTACTTGATTAACGTTCAAACATCAGCTATTATTCAATCAACATAAAAAAAATAAAGAAATAAATCAAGTTAAAACTCGCACATCGTGCAGTTCTTCTACCAGGAGTTGATTCAAAATTGAGCTCGCGTGATTAGAATGTGTGCGCCCTGTGTGCGACACCTGGAGTTGTCCTGGGCGCGGCGCTTCTCGTCCGGTGTGCGACCCCCTTGACACTATTCATTTACATGCTTTCAATGTAAAATAGTGTTTAACATGCATTTAGGCATTTTATTTACATTTGCATAATTTCTAACGTTTTTGTGTTACAAGTTCAAGAATTTGAACTTTTTTTTAAGTGAATAATAATATTTTAATAATAATAAAATTAATTTTAATAATAATATGAATTGTAACTTGTCATGTTATTTAGTTCCTATGAAAGTGTGAACACCCTAAAAAGTAACTACTAAGAATAAAGACTACACTGCCACTGGAAATCGTGTAGTCGAAATATGAGACAGTTTTTAATGACATGTCTATATGAAAAAAAAACAGCCCATACAGCCCCATACTGTACATATAATAGAAAAAAACAATCAATTGAACACTGATTTTGTCGGTTTATTTGTAAACATTAGACATCAGAGAATTGTACAATTGTGTTTTTAAATTATTGAAATATTAACTGAAATAAATACTTAACTACCCCCTGAGGTTTTATGTCCCAGGGCCTTGTTTGTGATCCCCTGGTCTACATGACAGTAATGATTCATGTGTGCGTGTGTTTCAGGTGAATCTGTGCTATCTGTGTCAGACGTGTACGTACCTCCTTCACAGCAAGAAGATGCTGCACCATTACCTGCAGGTATGAGACAGGAAGAAGCGAAACACGGATGATCTTTAGGCTATGTCTGCATTAATAATCCGGATAGATTTGAAGGTTTAGTTGTCGTTTCAAAATGCTCTCTCCATCTACATTAGCGTTTTGCTAATGCTAAATTCACCTTACTGCGCATGCATAACCCTCATAAAAGCTCACTGAGGTGATACAGACGGAACAAGATTTTATCAAGTTATCACGCAATTTTCCTGGCAGGATCATTTTATTTAGCAAACTATCTCCCCATCCACTGAGCGTCCCGTTTGTGAGTACATTTTCAGTCATCTTTGCAGGACTGTGACATGAAGAGTGTACAAAGGACATATTTTAGCAACGGTGCGAAAGTGAATTGCACATAACTGGCACAATACAGTATAAACATGAATTTCAATAGGTTCAACATGCGTCACATGACTAAACTGGTCATCGTTTTCAAATAATTCCAGTTTCACAGTTCAAACTACAATGCGAAAACAGAGGTTTCTAATGCATCTACTTTGGAGCGCGTTTTCAAAAAGCTTAGCTCGTCTCGGTGTGAACGGAAGGCTTAAACTGAGAGAAAAGTATGTGTTTTTAAACAAACACATATCAGACAAGTGTAGACAAGGCCTTAGTGTCTGTGCTGGACAATAACTTGAATATTCTGTTTCTATTGTTACTGTTTCTAGAATATTCTCTGTTACTCTCTGTCCTATTATCACTGTGAAGCTGCTTTGAAACGATCTATATTGTTAAAAGCGCTATATAAATCAAGGTGACTTGACTCTGTCTGCGCTGAATGTGATTGCTTTAATATGTGTGTGTTTGGCCAGGTTAAGAATGGGGAGGGGCTTCCTCAGGGGCCACACCCCCAGCGTGCCGCTCAGCCCGCCTCTAAAGAGCAGGTGGAGGGCGAGAGAGAAGAGGCGGAGTCTAAAGCCCTGCAGGCGGTGCAGTGCAGCCTGTTAAAGATCCTCAGTAAAACACTGGCCACGTTACAGCACTTCACGCCCGACTGCTGTCAGATATTACTGGACCAGGTACACACACACACACATTCATAATCATGCAGAAATATTCATTCATATTCATGTTTTATTGTGTGTGTGTTTTAGTCTATGGACCTTGCGGAGTACAGGACTCTGTTTGTGTTGAAGTTTCACCACTCCCTGCGTTTGACTCCGATGTGGCGGCCGTCGTTTGGCACTCTGATGGCCACTATTAATGTGGCGCTGAGCATGCTGGGAGAGGTAGTGCTGCACTTTTTCCCCTTTTCGTCTCTTGTAGATCGTCATGTTTATTTAATTGGTGATTTGAATTGTTTTCTGTTTAGATTGAGAAGAAGAAAGAGCCGGTTGTCTCCTCTGAGGACACACAAGCACTAAAGTGAGCAGGAAACGCCTGTGATGCTGTCTGTGTGCGTATGGTTCTTCAGTCGGACCGCATCTCATCATCTCTCGGCCTCTGCTTCCAGGTCTTTGCTGATGTTCTCCATGGAGAACTGCTTCTACGTGTTGATCTCTCAGGCTGTCCGTTGTCTGAAGGATCCTTCAGTTTTTGCCCCGAGACAAACAGAGACTTAAACAGGAGCTCAGCTCAGAGCTGGTGAGTTATTCACCACAATTACTTAATAAAAAAATATTACATTTTCGTTTTGTGACATTTTCAATTAATTATCTTTTTCCCTACATATACCCTTTTATTTATTTGTTATTTAAATAAAAGTAAAATTAATTTGACATCAAAAATCTAATTTTCTAAACAATAAAGATTTTTTTTGTTTTGTGACATTTCCAATGAATCAACCCCCCCATGCCTTTATTTTTCTGCTTTATTATGTATTTATTTAAATTTGTGGGTTATTGTTATTACTGTAAAACCATAATTATCCTGTTTGTATTGTTTTCCCCTTATTTTCCATCAAGTTATGATCAGCATTAATTAAAGGCCAATACATTTTCACTAAAGTGTCACAGTGTAAAATAGTCCTCAAAAATACAGTAGGTCTTCAGTCTTACTTGAAAAAACAAAAAGCAAAATGTTCTTTTTATTTGGTTTTTTTTTTTTTTTTACAATCTACTAATCACTTGCTGTGAAAAATAATCTTAAATTAACACAGTATTTTCCCCAAAATATATACATTAGATCTTTATATATACCGGTATTTATATATATATATATATATATATATATATAGCCTATTAAAAAAGAATAAATGAATCCTGGCTGAATGTGAACAATGCTTTTCTACAGTGTTTTTGACCTATTTGCTGAAGATATTTGACCCCTCTGTTCAGTCCATTCCATCTGGTCTCTTCTGTTTCTTTCAGAGTACACTATTGTCCACATTATTCCGTTTTTTCCGCCGAGGTTCCCCTTCCTCCCCAGCGAGCGGGCTGCTTCCCTCACCACAAACCAAACCACCCGCACCAGGATCCAAGGGCACGCCGGAGGGCCAGGAGCCCTTCATCCAGCTGGTCCAAGCCTTCGTCCGGCACGTCCAGCGCTGATGCGCGTGGCGCCGCAAACCTTCTGCTCTGAGAAGAGGGCAGTACTTGAAAAAGCTGATTCAGAGATCTGAATCACAGTGTAAGGGAAACTCGACAACAATGAATCAGTTTCAGTGATTCTGGCTTCATCGTCCTTCTGGTGCCAAAGTTCATTGCGTGACCTGGACTGCACACACAGGGCCTTTTCTGTTTAAAACTGTTACCGTTTCTTGGGCTTTACACATGGGCTTGACGGCAACTTTGAAAACTCTCAAAATACATTTAAATGTTTTTGGTAGTTACATGTACAGTATATCATTTTGTCATAGCCGTTTGTATTAAATCTTTTTATTTCCCAGTTGTCATATACTTGTCTTATAACCATAATAAACTGTAATAAAGTAAAGATGAATATGTTCTGGCTTTTTGAATGGGCACTAAATTCTTGTGCTGGATAATAATGGAATATTGGTATATATATATAGTAAGGCTATCTAGCTATCTATCTAATCACAAGAACGTCTGTCTGTGTCTGTTCGAATCGAATATCTCTCGAACCGTTAGTCCGATGTCCTGCTACATTTTATTCTGGTGCGCTTAATGTAATCGTTTTCTCAGAGTTTAGGCTCCTGTGTAATAGTAGCCTAGGCTATTCAGAAACTCAAACATACCAGACCAACAAAAACTGATTTTGTACAAGCATTGCACTAGTAATATGTAGTAAAATTTATATAGATAGTATATTATAGATTATAACTTCTGATATCTAATAGTGTGGGTTGATTTTCAAATCAAATCATTTTATTCAAATCATTAT
>NW_024121932.1:2818962-2841201 GCF_016745375.1 Pimephales promelas
AATACTCTCCACCAGTCATGTGAGCAGCTACACTCAACTTCACATGCTTCACTATCTGAGTGCAGTTATAACTGCTGGTACTGTGTTTATCATAACCCAATCTTGTATGTTGTGTGTTTGTAGTCTGAGGTGATGCATCTGAAGGATGACACTGTCAGGCAAAAGCTTTTCATGGACGTTTTGGAAGGTACCAAAGCAGCAGTAAGTTCCCTTATAAATACAAGCTCCCACCTATCTAATTAGGGACTTTAATGTTCTTAAATTAAGACGCTTATAATTATTAAAGATTTAGTCCTGACCTTACTGCTAACTAAGAAAACGTAAGACCTTTTTTAAATGTATAGCTATGTCACAACTCAGTCCTGGAGGTACGCTGTCCAGCAGTGTTTAGCTTTAACTTGCCTCCACACACCTGCCTTGAAGTTTCTAGTATACCTAGTAAGACCTTAATTGGCTTGTTCAGGTGTTTCATTGGGGTTGGAGTTGAACACTGGAGGTCAGTGGCCCTCCAGCAGCAGGATTGGTCACTCCTGGCATAGTGTGATCATCTCTCTCTTTCAGCTGCTGATGTCTCAGTCTGTGTTCTGTCTGCGTCTGGGCTCCATGATGGTCACACTGCTCCTCATCCTACTCAAACAGTGGAAAAGGTGTGTGTTTTTCTTCATGATTTATGTAGTGTAAATGATTTGCTCAAAGCCTCATGTTTAAATTGAATAGCAACAATTCTGCCAAGTTACTGAATCTTAAATAGATGTTGACGTGTAAATCAGGGCTACTATAGTTAACTAAAACCATTAAAAAAAATTTGTTACTTGAAATAAAATAACATTTAAAAAAAACTTTTATTTCAGCTAGTTGTCAAAGCAACATTTCTTATTTTACTTAACTTAAAACTGAAATAATTATGAATAAAAACTATATAGACATTTAAACAAACAGAACAATGAAAAATATAAATGACAAAAAAAATAGGAGTTTTAACTAATTTGCGGGCATCAGCAAGCCGCTATCAATATGCGGGAGACTCCCAGAACTTCTGGGAGACTTGGGTTGTTTGTATTTTGTCTTGAGCATCAGGTTGTCTTCAGCTTTACGTTCACACGGTTGTTTTTAGTCTTTCTATATTTATTTTATCAATTCATCCTTATAATTCAATTAATTTTAAATAAAATTAAAATGAATTATATATTTGAGATGTTTTTAGTTTATATCTTCACATCTGAACTACATGTTTGTGTAAATTTCTTTTAACACAATTGTTAAAACATAATATGTTGGATATCATTATTTTTTTTTTCTACATTAATCATGGTTGTCAACTTTCCATCAGCAATTATCATTAAAAACAATTGATATTAGTAAAACTCTGTGTGGCCTTTGCACTTTTTATAGTACACTTTTACACATAAATACCCTTGTGGCGAGCAGGACGAGGCCGAGGGAGGTGAGAGAGCGGCGTGAGGCCGGTGGTGTGAGTGATAATGAACGACACCTGTGAGACGCACCGGTCTCGCATCTCTCAGGTCCCTCGGCCTCGTCCTGCTCGCCACAACCCCGATTTAGGGTTTTATTTAGTTATAATAAACAAAAGATCTAATTGGATATATCTGATTAATCGATTAACCGAAAAAATAATCGTCCGATTAATCGATTATCAAAAAATTTGTTAGTTGCAGCCCTAATATCAATGATACTAAAATATCTACCAGACTTGGAGTTTGGAGATATTTACGTAAGTTATATCTTATAGAGAATCCTTCACCTTACACCGCACAAAAAATGAAAGCCTACAAAAGTACAGATAGCTATCTTTTTTTGAAGAGTGGATGGGTTAACAACGCTGTCGTATGGGAGCTGAAAAACAGGAATATCTTCATAGTCAAAGCAAAGGTCCGTTTACTAATGTTTGCAGCAATAAGTTACACAGTGACATGATCGTGTGATGTAGTCTTCATCTGAATATGTACACCCTGCCTGCCGGTGAATGACAGCTTGATAAGTAGTACAAAATAAATACGTATGCCAACTGTATCATATAAGGCTTGTAGGATGTCAAACATTGTAGCCTACCTGCTTATCCACTCCACATAGCATCAGACAAGATCAACGATGTGTATAATCCTGTTAGCAATCTGTTCGGCTGTAATGTAGTATAGTAATAAGTGTACAATAGTTGTGCATGCAAGGTAACTGTGAGTAAGTAATAAGTAGACGCAGTACAACAGTAACGTGTCATTCATTCTCCGTGTATTCATCTTCTCATATCATATATCAAGTCACGTACAGATGAACGCGTTCTCGCCACCTACTGGCGAACTATCTGGCATGTCGCTTACACCTCAAAACACCAAGTTTTGTTTATTAATACTGGCAACGTCCTGGCAAGATCCTAGATTGGTTTACTGGGTTTCGTTGCTAGAGAACGACGTTCTTGCCCGCCAGCCCGTACTTGTGACGTCACGTGCAAAGTATGAATATTATATTTAAAACCTTTTTATTTCAAAGGGCAGTAAAGTCCTGTTTTCCATGATAACTCATGATGTTGTTTTTTTGTCAGTGTGTTGGTGTCTGCTCCAGCTCTACTGACGCCCTTGTCTTTGATGATGGAGAGCGTTCTGCACGCTGAACAACAGCTCATGGACCGAACCAAAGCCAAACTCCTGTCAGCTCTCATCTTAGCTCTACATATACAAGGACTCAACGGTCAGTCTGTATGTTGGTTTGGAAAAACCAAGCTCTGTTCCAAAAACCAAGTCAGATTTTTTATCATATCCACTTCCTTCCACTATAGAAAAAAATGAAGGCAAAATATCCCAGAAACAGTTGTTCCCGATGAGAGAGTCTGCCCATTAGTGGTCCTGAGGTGGAGCCGCAGTATTAAGGTCCTGCCCATAGTCCTGCAAATTCAATCGCAATCACAGCTGTCAACCATGACATTACACCCTGGTTTTATAGCATCAATTAAGTAACTAAAACCAAACTTCTTGGAAAAAATGAACATTTGAACATACATCATTATTATTAGAATTACCTATAATGAGACAAATTATCTTCAGGAAAAAATATTTGAAGAGTAATTGGATTTTTTTTTAGTTTGGATCACGTCCCCTTCAATAAAAATAAATAAATAAAAACTATAATAGTATCTCAATGATGCTAAAATAACACTGAACCAATGCAGTCTAAAAATATAGTGTAGGTAGGCGGCTCACTGGCGTTTGGAACAGTTGCCATCGACTGTGTGCATATTGTTTGTTTTGTTAAAAATTGTTTAACAATAATTGGTTCAGGAGGAGAGATTACCCAGCTTCCCCAGCTGCTGTTGTGCATGTGTGAGATGGTTCAGGACGAAGCCCTGGCGTTGATTGACAGCACACGTCACATGATCCAGAGGGGTGACGTTCAGGAGGACAGCATGGAGACAGACAGCCCGCATTTCCAGAAAGACCAGCGAGACTCAGTGAGTGTGTTAAGAAGTGTTGTGTTTCTATTTATAACCTGCACAAATATGCTGTTGACACTCTATCCCTCAATGCACTTCACTTGACCTGATATCAGCAACAGTTTTAACATTTTTTCTGAGACAAGAAATCCGATTAAAAACACAAAGTAGCAGATACCTGAATGCTTCCTGCTAAATTTAAATTAATTTAAATACTATCATTTTAATTAATTATATTTGCTTTATTTTATTTCATTATGGTAAAATTATGTGACAATAATGTAGTATACTACTCAAGTGATTTGAATATAATGTGCTGTTCACATAGTGTTTTATAGGCAGTGTATATAATATTGTGCAGTATGATAGTATACACTAGTGTTGTCAAAAAACTCGGTACTTCGGTACCAAGTCGGTACTAAAAAAAAAAAATGTTACGGTACCAGCTTTTCTAGGTACCGAATACCAGGTTAATCCAGTTCTGTTCTAGACGCGATGTCTGAAACGTGCACAGTTGCGTCCTCTTTATAACGCTGATATGGCTCTCTCTCTGAATCCACTTGTTGAAACGAAAGGAGGAAAGAGCCACATATGGAAATATTTTGGATTAGGCTAACGTCACGTTGCCATAAGATGCCGATTACATGCAAATTTGCAATTTCAAATATAGGCGTGATTCAAGCGCGCTCATAATAAAAACTCGTTGGCGTTGCGTAGCAACGACAGACGCCGCGTGAGAGCAAGAGCTTTGGAAAGAATAAGCACGCGCAAAAATATCATTAAAAAACACGTGCGACATGTGAACGGCCTCTAAAGTGCTTTCGGGGTAGTTTTACGAGTACATGAGCACAGTAGTATCCACCCGACACCAGAGTACTACTGGTATTAGTATCGATGCATCCCTATTTATGTCATTTAATGTCAGTGCCAGTTCTAGGCGTATTCTTGCCTTTATAACTCAGCAGGTTTAAAAAGCCTTTTTAAAATTAAATATGAATGCAGTTTTAGATTAAATAAAAGGACAGTCAAGTCAAATAAAACATGTTTTATGGTAATGCTACAAAGATACCATTCATCAACATTACTTAGTTATCAACACATTGAGTGAACAATATATTTTTACAACATTAATTAATGTTTGAAAATGTTATTTATTACAAACACCTGATTGTTCATGTTTGTTCACTTAATTCATTGTGCATTAAATAAATAATGGATTAAAACTTTACAAACAAAAATGTGTTGGTGTATACTATTGTTTATTTTAGGTCATTTTATCTAATCTTTTTCTAAAGTGTTTATAATACAAATGTACAGTTTCCATACTTATAACCGTGATAAACACTTAAATATATGTAAATTTAAACTAAGCTTTGGTACCGAAATTGGTACCGAGAACCGTGAATTTTAACTGGTATTGGTACCGAATACTGAAATTTTGGTACCGTGACAACACTACACCGTATGCAGGTATTCTATTCAGAGCATAACCGGTGTCTCTCTCTGTCTCAGGTGTGTGTGTTAGCTCTTCATCTCTCTAAAGAGTTGTGTCGTGCCGATGAGGATGGTGAGCAGTGGCTGCAGGTGGTCCGGAAGCTGCCAGTTCTGCCGTCGGTTCTGAGCGCTCTAGAACTGAGTCTGCGCTCCAAACAGAACCTTTACTTCACCGAGGCAGCGCTTCATCTGCTGCTCACACTCGCGAGAACACCGCAGGTACAAATCTGACAGTTCAGCCGCTTTACAAACCACAGACCGATGCTTTTATCCTTCATTAATCAGGGATGTGATTTTTCCGGATTAATCCGGAATTCCGGATTTTCCGACCTGAAAATGTGACCTACGTGAATCATGCAGATCTGTAAAAAAAAAAAAAAAGGGGGGGGGGGGGTGTAGGGTGTCGGCAGCCGGCAGCCGGAGTGAAAAGGAGAGAATATGAGGACATAACCCATAACTGGCTGACGTGCGTACAGAAAGTTCCTTTCAAAGTATCAACAAGGACGTATTTGCGTTCAGCCAGAGAATGTCTTGGTTCAGCTTCTTGGTTCAGCTTCTTCACCTGCTCAATTTCGTATCTCAGTCGCTCTCGCGCTGGTATCTTTGTCAGTTGACAAGAACATCACAGTTAGGTCACCAGGGCTGGGCGATATATCGATATATTTCAAATTTGCGCTATGATCCTTGCTCCAAGCAAGCTGCAGACTGCAGCTATATCGTGCATTCTGTCAGTTGCAGTCCTCCTGACACCTCCGTCTCAACAGCATTAGTGTACAACGCGACAAATACTCGCAGAGGAACGGCTACATCAGTTCAGCGAGTTCACAAAAGTTAATTTGCATCTGCTTTAAAGCCTTGCCGGTTAAACATGTCATTCACTGCTAATGCGCTGTTCTGAGCGCGAACACCCGACGTGCTCATGCACTAAAAGCTTGTCTAACAGCGCCTGGTTGCTGGACTAAGTTATCTTTCGAGTAGTATTATTTCGCTAATACTCTCAAATATACACAAGGTTTACATAAGAACATTTGGTTATGTCCAGGGGTTAAAGTGGTCCGGAACTGCGTTCCGGCACCTCAGATAAATTAATAAATAAATAGATTAATTAATCTCAACGAATCTTGCTTCTCCCGATATGGACCAACTTCCCTTCCTCCCCGCTGAACACGAGCGATAAACACAAAGTATAAACTATATAAAGTATAAACTGTATAAAGTATAACAGCATAAAGTAAACTATATAAAGTAGCTATAAACGCCTCGTCCGTTTGGAGAGGTGCGCGCGGAGCCCCGCGCTCGTGCGGACGCGTCTAGTTATACACAAGGCTTTACAAATGCTTGAAATGCACTTGCGGTGGTTGAGCGCGGTAAAGTTAGTTTTAGGTCCGAAATATTTCGCCTGACATTTGTTTTCCCTATAGCCGCTGTTTGGGTCTTACAAAGAGATCAATAGCAGGATTAGTTTTAACAAACCATTGTATATCGACATTAATATTCGTTCATTAATATTCAAAAATCACCTGCGTGCATTTAATGCTGCATAGAATCCTGAGAATGCATGAAATTCATGAAACATATAATTATCAATTATTTACTTCACTGACAGATGAAAATGAAAGACTATCAGTCAAAGTTCAGGGGGTTTAGGAGTTTAGGAGGGGAAGAAATAGGGCAGGATAAGGAGACTGAGAAAAATAAAGATGTAGATGAGAAGAGAGCAGGCTATTGACAAAATAATCGAATGCCCACTGACATGGTTTTAAAGCTATTTATTATCCTTTTTTTGGCCTTCAAAAGTCTTAAATGGCACATAATTTGGTCAGAGAAATCAAAATTTTCTCGGGGGAGGCCAACTGAAAGCAAACCGAGAAAATTGAGAGAAATCTGCTTGTCAAATGCTCCGTGTATATTAGACGTGTCGCGTACAGGTCTTAAAGTGACAGTAGCCCTAATAATAAAAATGAAGCCGCTTGTTCTTAAAGGGATAGTTGACCCCAAAATAAAAATTCTGTCATTATTTATTCACTGTAATGTTGTTGTTCCAAACCTGTATTAATTTATTTCTTGTGCTGAACAAAAAAGAAGATGTGGGTAACCAGACAGTTGCTGGTCCCCATTGACTTCCATAGGGAAAAATTTAGTATGGAAATCACTGGGGTACATCAACTGTTTTTTTACCCACATTCTTCCAAATAACTTAAACAGAAGAAAGAAACTTATTCAGGTTTAAAACAACTTGAGTAGTTGGCTCGGTATATTTTCCTGCTTTTTTGTCCTTAGCCAATCACATGCCTGATTAATGAGTGATGCCTGACTCACTGATGAAGCTTGCTTTTGAATCAGTGGTTCTCAACCAGGGAGTCTTCAAAATAAGCATTAAAATAAACTAAAACTAAATAAGATCTTTCTTATTTTAATTCATTACATTTTATTACATGAAACTTTGGGAAGGTTATAACTGTGAGATGGGTGACATCAATTTGAGATCATAAACAAATTAAATGTGTATTTTACTCTAAAATGACACAATAGGACTTTTGGGAACCTGATATACCTGATTAGCTAAAATGATTCTGACTTCTCAGTGCTGTTGTGCATGAAGTGTTTGTGATGATGTTCCTCCTGATCTGTAGGGGGCGGCAGCAGTGGCAGGTGCCGGAGTGATCCAGAGCATCTGTCTTCCTCTCCTCAGTGTGTATGAGGGTCCAGCTAATGGAGCCTCTCAGGTACTGACTTAAACTAAGACTTCAGCTTGATTGTTCTAAAGAGGGTTAGAGGTTGTCTTAAAGCCCTGCTCTCGTTTTCTCTCTCTCTCTCTCTCTCTCTCTCTCTCTCTCTCAGGCGTTTGTGCGTAAGTCTCAGGACGCTCCCAGCTGGCCTGGTGTGTACAGATTGTGTTTGTCTCTGATGGAAAGTCTGCTGAAAACTCTCCGTTACAACTTCATTAATGAGGCGCTCGACTTTGTGGGTGTGCACCAAGAGCGCATCCTTCAGGTTTGTGAGACATCTATCTATCTATCGTTTCATCTATTGCTCTCTGTTGTACTATCATCTATCATTCTATCTATTTTACATTATATATATATATATATATATATATATATATACACTCACCGGCCACTTTATTAGGTACACCTGTCCAACTGCTCGTTAACACTTAATTTCTAAGCAGCCAATCACATGGCGGCAACTCAGTGCATTTAGGCATGTAGACATGGTCAAGACAATCTCCTGCAGTTCAAACCGAGCATCAGTATGGGGAAGAAAGGTGATTTGAGTAACTTTGAACGTGGCATGATTGTTGGTGGCAGAAGGGCTGGTCTGAGTATTTCAGAAACTGCTAATCTACTGGGATTTTCACGCACAACCATCTCTAGGGTTTACAGAGAATGGTCCGAAAAAGAAAAAAACATCCAGTGAGCGGCAGTTCCGTGGGCGGAAATGCCTTGTTGATGCCAGAGGTCAGAGGAGAATGGCCAGACTGGTTCGAGCTGATAGAAGGTCAACAGTGACTCAAATAACCACCCGTTACAACCAAGGTGGGCAGAAGAGCATCTCTGAACGCACAGTACGTCGAACTTTGAGGCAGATGGGCTACAGCAGCAGAAGACCACACCGGGTGCCACTCCTTTCAGCTAAGAACAGGAAACTGAGGCTACAATTTGCACAAGCTCATCGAAATTGGACAATAGAAGATTGGAAAAACGTTGCCTGGTCTGATGAGTCTCGATTTCTGCTGCGACATTCGGATGGTAGGGTCAGAATTTGGCGTCTACAACATGAAAGCATGGATCCATCCTGCCTTGTATCAACGGTTCAGGCTGGTGGTGGTGGTGTCATGGTGTGGGGAATATTTTCTTGGCACTCTTTGGGCCCCTTGGTACCAATTGAGCATCGTTGCAACGCCACAGCCTACCTGAGTATTGTTGCTGACCATGTCCATCCCTTTATGACCACAATGTACCCAACTTCTGATGGCTACTTTCAGCAGGATAATGCGCCATGTCATAAAGCTGGAATCATCTCAGACTGGTTTCTTGAACATGACAATGAGTTCGCTGTACTCAAATGGCCTCCACAGTCACCAGATCTCAATCCAATAGAGCATCTTTGGGATGTGGTGGAACGGGAGATTCGCATCATGGATGTGCAGCCGACAAATCTGTGGCAACTGTGTGATGCCATCATGTCAATATGGACCAAACTCCCTGAGGAATGCTTCCAGCACCTTGTTGAATCTATGCCACGAAGAATTGAGGCAGTTCTGAAGGCAAAAGGGGGTCCAACCCGTTACTAGCATGGGGTACCTAATAAAGTGGCCGGTGAGTGTATATATATATTACTTGTTCAAACTCCCATTCTGTCAATGCTTCTTAATATCTCTTTATCCATTCTATATCTATTGCTCTGTATCTTTCTATAGATCTATATGTCTATCGTTCTATAAATTTCTCTATCATTCTATCTACCGTTCTTTTGGTCATTCTTTCTATCCATCTTATCGTTTTTGTTTTATTTATTTTTAAATCATTTTTTATCTATTTATATCAGTTTTTTTAATCTATTTTTTATCTATTGAATCTATTGTTCTATAAGTTGTTGTGAAGTCTATTTTCATCTATTGTTCTATTACTCAATCTACAAATGTAATAATAATTAAAAAATAACATTTTATTTCCCATCTACAGGATAGGTACTGTACTGTCTTACAAATATGATAATTAGTATTGTCTAGACCCCCCCACCCCCCCATTATTTTCTTACCGATTATGATTTAGTAATACAACAATGCAACCGTGATGTGTAAAATATTTTTTCAATTCAAATAAAAAAAATGTTCTGCCCTATTCTGTCGTGACAACATGACTGCTCATTGAAAGTGTTGATTAATAAGAATGATGTGATTTGAGTTGTTCTCCTGTTGTTGTAGTGTCTGAATGCGGTGAGGACGGTTCAGTCTCTGGCGTGTCTGGATGAGGCCGATCACACGGTGGGCTTCTTGCTCCAGCTCTCCAACTTCTGCAAGGAGTGGCAGTTCCACCTGCCGCAGCTGCTGAGAGACGTGCAGGTACACAGTCCATCACTACTCTTTCACTACAGCTGGGGGTGTGTGAGTCCATGAAAACATATTTATTCATTCAGTCCAGTGTAACATTAAAATAAACATGGTGCTACACAATCAAAATAAAACTGAAATCGAGATGTTATCAAATCACAATTATCAAATCAAAGGCTTCAATTTTAATTTAAGTATAGAGTCTGTTGCCCTGCATGTGCCAGAGTGAAGAGTGAAGGGGGTCACACAACGCATGAGAAGCACCACGCAGCATCATGTCTTTAAAATTCGAACACATTATGCTCTATGTGTGTACACACTGGTGGCGTCTGTCCACGGCGCCCAGCTACGGCTCAGGACCTTGTTCAAAACCCTGCCGCGCCACAGAGCACCATTTGCATAGTTTTATATTAAATTTACATTTATTTGTCTCAAATCGTCATTAATGTACATGGCTTCACCCTGTGCTGTTTTCACTCGGGCTAGCTAAACGTTAGCTAAATAAATACTATTGTATTATGTGACATAGTTGCCTAGACAAGGGATAACATTACAACAAAATAACAGACTTAACATAATAGACACTTTTACTTGATTAACGTTCAAACATCAGCTATTATTCAATCAGCATTAAAAAAAAAGTTAAAACTCGCACATCGTGCAGCTCTCTACCAGGAGTTGATTCAAAATTGAGCTCGCGTGATTAGAATGTGTGCGCCCGGTGTGCGACACGCGCTTCTCGTCCGGTGTGCGACCCCCTTGACACTATTCATTTACACGCTTTCAATGTAAAATAGTGTTTAACATGCATTTAGGCATTTTATTTACATTTGCATAATTTCTAACGTTTTTGTGGACAAAAAGTTTACAGCTCGAAGATTTCATGTTACAAGTTCAAGAATTCACTTTTTTAAGTGAATGAATTTAATAATAATATGAACTGTAACTTGTCATGTTATTTAGTTCCTATGAAAGTGTGAACACCCTAAAAAGTAACTACTAAGAACAAAGACTACACTGCCACTGGAAATCGCTAAAAACACTATATTTTTTGGCCAGCCCATACAGCCCCATACTGTACATATAATAGAAAAAAACAATCAATTGAACACTGATTTTGTCGGTTTATTTGTAAACATTAGACATCAGAGAATTGTACAATTGTGTTTTTAAATTATTGAAATATTAACTGAAATAAATACTTAACTACCCCCCTGAGGTTTTATGTCCCAGGGCCTTGTTTGTGATCCCCTGGTCTACATGACAATAATGATTCATGTGTGCGTGTGTTTCAGGTGAATCTGTGCTATCTGTGTCAGACGTGTACGTACCTCCTTCACAGCAAGAAGATGCTGCACCATTACCTGCAGGTATGAGACAGGAAGAAGCGAAACACGGATGATCTTTTAGGCTATGTCTGCATTAATAATCCGGATAGATTTGAAGGTTTAGTTGTCGTTTCAAAATGCTCTCCATCGACATTAGCTTTTTGCTAATGCTAAATTCACCTTACTGCGCATGCATAACCCTCATAAAAGCTCACTGAGGTGATACAGACGGAACAAGATTTTATCAAGTCATCACGCAATTTTCCTGGCAGGATCATTTTATTTAGCAAACTATCTCCCCATCCACTGAGCGTCCCTTTCGTGAGTACATTTTCAGTCATCTTTGGAGGACTGTGACCTGAAGAGTGTACAAAGGACATATTTTAGCAACGGTGCGAAAGTGAATTGCACATAACTGGCACAATACAGTATAAACATGAATTTCAATAGGTTCAACATGCGTCCCATGACTAAACTGGTCATCGTTTTCAAATAATTCCAGTTTCACAGTTCAAACTACAATGCGAAAACAGAGGTTTCTAATGCATCTACTTTGGAGCGCGTTTTCAAAAAGCTTAGCTCGTCTCGGTGTGAACGGAAGGCTTAAACTGAGAGAAAAGTATGTGTTTTTAAACAAACACATATCAGACAAGTGTAGACAAGGCCTTAGTGTCTGTGCTGGACAATAACTTTGTTTTGTTTCTAGAATATTCTCTGTTACTCTCTGTCCTATTATCACTGTGAAGCTGCTTTGAAACGATCTATATTGTTAAAAGCGCTATATAAATCAAGGTGACTTGACTCTGTCTGCGCTGAATGTGATCGCTTTAATATGTGTGTGTTTGGCCAGGTTAAGAATGGGGAGGGGCTTCCTCAGGGGCCACACCCCCAGCGTGCCGCTCAGCCCGCCTCTAAAGAGCAGGTGGAGGGCGAGAGAGAAGAGGCGGAGTCTAAAGCCCTGCAGGCGGTGCAGTGCAGCCTGTTAAAAATCCTCAGTAAAACACTGGCCACGTTACAGCACTTCACGCCCGACTGCTGTCAGATATTACTGGACCAGGTACACACACACACACACACACACACATTCATAATCATGCAGAAATATTCATTCATATTCATGTTTTATTGTGTGTGTGTTTTAGTCTATGGACCTTGCGGAGTACAGGACTCTGTTTGTGTTGAGTTTCACCACTCCTGCGTTTGACTCCGATGTGGCGCCGTCGTTTGGCACTCTGATGGCCACTATTAATGTGGCGCTGAGCATGCTGGGAGAGGTAGTGCTGCACTTTTCCCCTTTTCGTCTCTTGTAGATCGTCATGGTATTTAAATTGGTGATTTGAATTGTTTTCTGTTTAGATTGAGAAGAAGAAAGAGCCGGTTGTCTCCTCTGAGGACACACAAGCACTAAAGTGAGCAGGAAACGCCTGTGATGCTGTCTGTGTGCGTATGGTTCTTCAGTCGGACCGTATCTCATCATCTCTCGGCCTCTGCTTCCAGGTCTTTGCTGATGTTCTCCATGGAGAACTGCTTCTACGTGTTGATCTCTCAGGCTGTCCGTTGTCTGAAGGATCCTTCAGTTTTGCCCCGAGACAAACAGAGACTTAAACAGGAGCTCAGCTCAGAGCTGGTGAGTTATTCACCACAATTACTTAATAAAAAAATATTACATTTTCGTTTTGTGACATTTTCAATTAATTATCTTTTTCCCTACATATACCCTTTTATTTATTTGTTATTTAAATAAAAGTAAAATTAATTTGACATCAAAATCTAATTTTCTAACAATAAAGATTTTTTTGTTTTGTGACATTTCCAATGAATCAACCCCCCCATGCCTTTATTTATCTGCTTTATTATGTATTTATTTAAATTTGTGGGTTATTGTTATTACTGTAAAACCATAATTATCCTGTTTGTATTGTTTTCCCCTTATTTTCCATCAAGTTATGATCAGCATTAATTAAAGGCCAATACATTTTCACTAAAAGTGTCACAGTGTAAAATAGTCCTCAAAAATACAGTAGGTCTTCAGTCTTTACTTGAAAAAACAAAAAGCAAAATGTTCTTTTTATTTATTTATTTTTTTTTTTTTACAATCTACTAATCACTTGCTGTGAAAAATAATCTTAAATTAACACAGTATTTTCCCCAAAATATATACATTAGATTTTTATATATACCGGTTTTTATATATATATATATATATATATAGCCTATTAAAAAAGAATAAATGAATCCTGGCTGAATGTGAACAATGCTTTTCTACAGTGTTTTTGACCTATTTGCTGAAGATATTTGACCTCTCTGTTCAGTCCATTCCATCTGGTCTCTTCTGTTTCTTTCAGAGTACACTATTGTCCACATTATTCCGGTTTTTCCGCCGAGGTTCCCCTTCCTCCCCAGCGAGCGGGCTGCTTCCCTCACCACAAACCAAACCACCCGCACCAGGATCCAAGGGCACGCCGGAGGGCCAGGAGCCCTTCATCCAGCTGGTCCAAGCCTTCGTCCGGCACGTCCAGCGCTGATGCGCGTGGCGCCGCAAACCTTCTGCTCTGAGAAGAGGGCAGTACTTGAAAAAGCTGATTCAGAGATCTGAATCACAGTGTAAGGGAAACTCGACAACAATGAATCAGTTTCAGGGTTTCAGGCTTCATCGTCCTTCTGGTGCCAAAGTTCATTGCGTGACCTGGACTGCACACACAGGGCCTTTTCTGTTTAAAACTGTTACCGTTTCTTGGGCTTCACACTTGGGCTTGACGGCAACTTTGAAAACTCTCAAAATACATTTAAATGTTTTTGGTAGTTACATGTACAGTATATCATTTTGT
The DNA here is from genome assembly GCF_016745375.1 of Pimephales promelas. Next base: position 2,833,111 of record NW_024121932.1, read on the forward strand.
CATAGCCATTTGTATTAAATCTTTTTATTTCCCAGTTGTCATATACTTGTCTTATAACCATAATAAACTATAATAAAGTAAAGATGAATATGTTCTGGCTTTTTGAATGGGCACTAAATTCTTGTGCTGGATAATAAGGGAATATTGGTATATATATATATATATATATATATATATATATATATATATAGTAAGGCTATCTAGCTATCTATCTAATCACAACGTCTGTCTGTGTCTGTTCGAATCGAATATCTCTCGAACCGTTAGTCCGATGTCCTGCTGCATTTTATTCTGGTGCGCTTAATGTAATCGTTTTCTCAGAGTTTAGGCTCCTGTGTAATAGTAGCCTAGGCTATTCAGAAACTCAAACATACCAGACCAACAAAAACTGATTTTGTACAAGCATTGCGCTAGTAATATGTAGTAAAATTTTATGCATTAAAAAAATGCACGAGTATATTATAGATTATAACTTCTGATATCTAATAGTGTGGGTTGATTTTCAAATCAAATCATTTTATTCAAATCATTATATTTTTTCTAATGTATATTATTTAGGATAATCCTGAGTGTCACTTTAAGGTTCTTAGCAAATATGCAGTTTTTTTCGAATGAGGAAATTGTTACCAGTGGTGGAGGAAGTACTGAATCTCAGTACTTAAGTAAAAATACAAATAACCAGATAAATATTTACTTTAGTAAAAGTAGAAGTAACACAATAACAACCATACTTAAGTAAAAAGTACCTGATTTTAAATGTACTTTAAGCATTAAAAGTAAAAGTACTTGCGTAATTTATTTTCTTAATGTCTATTTTCTAATGATTAATAAAACATTTAATTCTAACTCATTCAACCTAATACTCCTATAATGATGTTCAATAATGATGGAAAAAAAAATTCACCATTTCTGAAACAAGCTTGCAATTAGACAATATACACATCATGCTTATCCTTACTATATGTTAATAACTATGGCAGTAAACGCGATTAATTTATGGTGTAATTCTGAACCTCTTGGCTTGCCATAATCCTAACCAAACGTATATTACACACGGTGCATTTCCTATGCATGTAAAAACTAATTTTCGCGTATAAATTGCACTATAAACGCACTGACTCAGGTCTAAGGCCCATGCCCCTCTATCAGAATCCAGAGTTTCAAGAAGATTGGAGAAACTCAAAATTTCGACCCAAAAAAAAAGACAACACTGTTACCACTGTCATTTTTTTTTTCATTTTTGGGCGAAAAATTAAGTTTCTCCAATCTTCTCAAAACTCTGGATTCTAAAAGAGGGCTGTGAGACTTTGACCTGAGTGCAAAAATGGAGGCTCTAGACCCTTCCAGAGCTGAGATATCGAAACTCAAAATTTCGACCCGAAAAAAAAAACGACAGTGTTACCCCTTTCGTTTTTTTTTTTTTTTTCATTTTTGGGCGAAAAATTAAGTGTCTCCAATCTTCTCAAAACTCTGGATTATGATAGAGGGCTCTGAGACTTTGACCTGAGTGCAAAAATGGATGATCTAGACCCTTCCAGAGCTGAGATATCAAACTTCAAAATTTCGACCCGAAAAAAAAACGACAGTGTTACTCCTTTCGTTTTTTTTTTTCATTTTTGGGCGAAAAATTAAGTTTCTCCAATCTTCTCTCAACTCTGGATTATGATAGAGGGCTGTGAGACTTTGACCTGAGTGCAAAAATGGAGGCTCTAGACCCATCCAGAGCTGAGATATCGAAACTCAAAATTTCGACCCGAAAAAAAAAACGACAGTGTTACCCCTTTCGTTTTTTTTCATTTTTGGGTGAAAAATTAAGTTTCTCCAATCTTCTCAAAACTCTGGATTCTGAGGGCTGTGAGACTTTGACCTGAGTGCAAAAATGGAGGCTCTAGACCCTTCCAGAGCTGAGATATCGAAACTCAAAATTTCGACCCGAAAAAAAAAACGACAGTGTTACCCCTTTCGTTTTTTTTTTTTCATTTTTGGGCGAAAAATTAAGTGTCTCCAATCTTCTCAAAACTCTGGATTATGATAGAGGGCTCTGAGACTTTGACCTGAGTGCAAAAATGGATGATCTAGACCCTTCCAGAGCTGAGATATCAAACTTCAAAATTTCAAACCGAAAAAAAAACGACAGTGTTACCCCTTTCGTTTTTTTTTTCATTTTTGGGCGAAAAATTAAGTTTCTCCAATCTTCTCAAAACTCTGGATTATGATAGAGGGCTGTGAGACTTTGACCTGAGTGCAAAAATGGAGGCTCTAGACCCTTCCAGAGCTGAGATATCGAAACTCAAAATTTCGACCCGAAAAAAAAACGACAGTGTTACCCCTTTCGTTTTTTTTCATTTTTGGGCGAAAAATTAAGTTTCTCCAATCTTCTCAAAACTCTGGATTATGATAGAGGGCTGTGAGACTTTGACCTGAGTGCAAAAATGGAGGCTCTAGACCCTTCCAGAGCTGAGATATCGAAACTCAAAATTTCGACCCGAAAAAAAAACGACAGTGTTACCCCTTTCGTTTTTTTTTTCATTTTTGGGCGAAAAATTAAGTTTCTCCAATCTTCTCAAAACTCTGGATTATGATAGAGGGCTGTGAGACTTTGACCTGAGTGCAAAAATGGAGGCTCTAGACCCTTCCAGAGCTGAGATATCAAACTTCAAAATTTCGACCCGAAAAAAAAACGACAGTGTTACCCCTTTCGTTTTTTTTTTCATTTTTGGGCGAAAAATTAAGTTTCTCCAATCTTCTCAAAACTCTGGATTATGATAGAGGGCTGTGAGACTTTGACCTGAGTGCAAAAATGGAGGCTCTAGACCCTTCCAGAGCTGAGATATCGAAATTCAAAATTTCGACCCGAAAAAAAAACGACAGTGTTACCCCTTTCGTTTTTTTTCATTTTTGGGCGAAAAATTAAGTTTCTCCAATCTTCTCAAAACTCTGGATTATGATAGAGGGCTGTGAGACTTTGACCTGAGTGCAAAAATGGAGGCTCTAGACCCTTCCAGAGCTGAGATATCGAAATTCAAAATTTCGACCCGAAAAAAAAAACGACAGTGTTACCCCTTTCGTTTTTTTTCATTTTTGGGCGAAAAATTAAGTTTCTCCAATCTTCTCAAAACTCTGGATTATGATAGAGGGCTGTGAGACTTTGACCTGAGTGCAAAAATGGAGGCTCTAGACCCTTCCAGAGCTGAGATATCGAAATTCAAAATTTCGACCCGAAAAAAAAACGACAGTGTTACCCCTTTCGTTTTTTTTCATTTTTGGGCGAAAAATTAAGTTTCTCCAATCTTCTCAAAACTCTGGATTATGATAGAGGCTGTGAGACTTTGACCTGAGTGCAAAAATGGAGGCTCTAGACCCTTCCAGAGCTGAGATATCGAAATTCAAAATTTCGACCCGAAAAAAAAACGACAGTGTTACCCCTTTCGTTTTTTTTCATTTTTGGGCGAAAAATTAAGTTTCTCCAATCTTCTCAAAACTCTGGATTATGATAGAGGGCTGTGAGACTTTGACCTGAGTGCAAAAATGGAGGCTCTAGACCCTTCCAGAGCTGAGATATCGAAATTCAAAATTTCGACCCGAAAAAAAAACGACAGTGTTACCCCTTTCGTTTTTTTTCATTTTTGGGCGAAAAATTAAGTTTCTCCAATCTTCTCAAAACTCTGGATTATGATAGAGGGCTGTGAGACTTTGACCTGAGTGCAAAAATGGAGGCTCTAGACCCTTCCAGAGCTGAGATATCGAAATTCAAAATTTCGACCCGAAAAAAAAAACGACAGTGTTACCCCTTTCGTTTTTTTTCATTTTTGGGCGAAAAATTAAGTTTCTCCAATCTTCTCAAAACTCTGGATTATGATAGAGGGCTGTGAGACTTTGACCTGAGTGCAAAAATGGAGGCTCTAGACCCTTCCAGAGCTGAGATATCGAAATTCAAAATTTCGACCCGAAAAAAAAAACGACAGTGTTACCCCTTTCGTTTTTTTTCATTTTTGGGCGAAAAATTAAGTTTCTCCAATCTTCTCAAAACTCTGGATTATGATAGAGGGCTGTGAGACTTTGACCTGAGTGCAAAAATGGAGGCTCTAGACCCTTCCAGAGCTGAGATATCGAAATTCAAAATTTCGACCCGAAAAAAAAACGACAGTGTTACCCCTTTCGTTTTTTTTCATTTTTGGGCGAAAAATTAAGTTTCTCCAATCTTCTCAAAACTCTGGATTATGATAGAGGGCTGTGAGACTTTGACCTGAGTGCAAAAATGGAGGCTCTAGACCCTTCCAGAGCTGAGATATCGAAATTCAAAATTTCGACCCGAAAAAAAAAACGACAGTGTTACCCCTTTCGTTTTTTTTCATTTTTGGGCGAAAAATTAAGTTTCTCCAATCTTCTCAAAACTCTGGATTATGATAGAGGGCTGTGAGACTTTGACCTGAGTGCAAAAATGGAGGCTCTAGACCCTTCCAGAGCTGAGATATCGAAATTCAAAATTTCGACCCGAAAAAAAAACGACAGTGTTACCCCTTTCGTTTTTTTTCATTTTTGGGCGAAAAATTAAGTTTCTCCAATCTTCTCAAAACTCTGGATTATGATAGAGGGCTGTGAGACTTTGACCTGAGTGCAAAAATGGAGGCTCTAGACCCTTCCAGAGCTGAGATATCGAAATTCAAAATTTCGACCCGAAAAAAAAACGACAGTGTTACCCCTTTCGTTTTTTTTCATTTTTGGGCGAAAAATTAAGTTTCTCCAATCTTCTCAAAACTCTGGATTATGATAGAGGGCTGTGAGACTTTGACCTGAGTGCAAAAATGGAGGCTCTAGACCCTTCCAGAGCTGAGATATCGAAATTCAAAATTTCGACCCGAAAAAAAAAACGACAGTGTTACCCCTTTCGTTTTTTTTCATTTTTGGGCGAAAAATTAAGTTTCTCCAATCTTCTCAAAACTCTGGATTATGATAGAGGGCTGTGAGACTTTGACCTGAGTGCAAAAATGGAGGCTCTAGACCCTTCCAGAGCTGAGATATCGAAATTCAAAATTTCGACCCGAAAAAAAAACGACAGTGTTACCCCTTTCGTTTTTTTTCATTTTTGGGCGAAAAATTAAGTTTCTCCAATCTTCTCAAAACTCTGGATTATGATAGAGGGCTGTGAGACTTTGACCTGAGTGCAAAAATGGAGGCTCTAGACCCTTCCAGAGCTGAGATATCGAAATTCAAAATTTCGACCCGAAAAAAAAAACGACAGTGTTACCCCTTTCGTTTTTTTTCATTTTTGGGCGAAAAATTAAGTTTCTCCAATCTTCTCAAAACTCTGGATTATGATAGAGGGCTGTGAGACTTTGACCTGAGTGCAAAAATGGAGGCTCTAGACCCTTCCAGAGCTGAGATATCGAAATTCAAAATTTCGACCCGAAAAAAAAACGACAGTGTTACCCCTTTCGTTTTTTTTTCATTTTTGGGCGAAAAATTAAGTTTCTCCAATCTTCTCAAAACTCTGGATTATGATAGAGGGCTGTGAGACTTTGACCTGAGTGCAAAAATGGAGGCTCTAGACCCTTCCAGAGCTGAGATATCGAAATTCAAAATTTCGACCCGAAAAAAAAACGACAGTGTTACCCCTTTCGTTTTTTTTTCATTTTGGGCGAAAAATTAAGTTTCTCCAATCTTCTCAAAACTCTGGATTATGATAGAGGGCTGTGAGACTTTGACCTGAGTGCAAAAATGGAGGCTCTAGACCCTTCCAGAGCTGAGATATCGAAATTCAAAATTTCGACCCGAAAAAAAAACGACAGTGTTACCCCTTTCGTTTTTTTTCATTTTTGGGCGAAAAATTAAGTTTCTCCAATCTTCTCAAAACTCTGGATTATGATAGAGGGCTGTGAGACTTTGACCTGAGTGCAAAAATGGAGGCTCTAGACCCTTCCAGAGCTGAGATATCGAAATTCAAAATTTCGACCCGAAAAAAAAAACGACAGTGTTACCCCTTTCGTTTTTTTTCATTTTTGGGCGAAAAATTAAGTTTCTCCAATCTTCTCAAAACTCTGGATTATGATAGAGGGCTGTGAGACTTTGACCTGAGTGCAAAAATGGAGGCTCTAGACCCTTCCAGAGCTGAGATATCGAAATTCAAAATTTCGACCCGAAAAAAAAAACGACAGTGTTACCCCTTTCGTTTTTTTTCATTTTTGGGCGAAAAATTAAGTTTCTCCAATCTTCTCAAAACTCTGGATTATGATAGAGGGCTGTGAGACTTTGACCTGAGTGCAAAAATGGAGGCTCTAGACCCTTCCAGAGCTGAGATATCGAAATTCAAAATTTCGACCCGAAAAAAAAACGACAGTGTTACCCCTTTCGTTTTTTTTTTTTTTGGGCGAAAAATTAAGTTTCTCCAATCTTCTCAAAACTCTGGATTATGATAGAGGGCTGTGAGACTTTGACCTGAGTGCAAAAATGGAGGCTCTAGACCCTTCCAGAGCTGAGATATCGAAATTCAAAATTTCGACCCGAAAAAAAAACGACAGTGTTACCCCTTTCGTTTTTTTTCATTTTTGGGCGAAAAATTAAGTTTCTCCAATCTTCTCAAAACTCTGGATTATGATAGAGGGCTGTGAGACTTTGACCTGAGTGCAAAAATGGAGGCTCTAGACCCTTCCAGAGCTGAGATATCGAAATTCAAAATTTCGACCCGAAAAAAAAAACGACAGTGTTACCCCTTTCGTTTTTTTTCATTTTTGGGCGAAAAATTAAGTTTCTCCAATCTTCTCAAAACTCTGGATTATGATAGAGGGCTGTGAGACTTTGACCTGAGTGCAAAAATGGAGGCTCTAGACCCTTCCAGAGCTGAGATATCGAAATTCAAAATTTCGACCCGAAAAAAAAACGACAGTGTTACCCCTTTCGTTTTTTTTTTTTGGGCGAAAAATTAAGTTTCTCCAATCTTCTCAAAACTCTGGATTATGATAGAGGGCTGTGAGACTTTGACCTGAGTGCAAAAATGGAGGCTCTAGACCCTTCCAGAGCTGAGATATCGAAATTCAAAATTTCGACCCGAAAAAAAAACGACAGTGTTACCCCTTTCGTTTTTTTTCATTTTTGGGCGAAAAATTAAGTTTCTCCAATCTTCTCAAAACTCTGGATTATGATAGAGGGCTGTGAGACTTTGACCTGAGTGCAAAAATGGAGGCTCTAGACCCTTCCAGAGCTGAGATATCGAAATTCAAAATTTCGACCCGAAAAAAAAAACGACAGTGTTACCCCTTTCGTTTTTTTTCATTTTTGGGCGAAAAATTAAGTTTCTCCAATCTTCTCAAAACTCTGGATTATGATAGAGGGCTGTGAGACTTTGACCTGAGTGCAAAAATGGAGGCTCTAGACCCTTCCAGAGCTGAGATATCGAAATTCAAAATTTCGACCCGAAAAAAAAACGACAGTGTTACCCCTTTCGTTTTTTTTCATTTTTGGGCGAAAAATTAAGTTTCTCCAATCTTCTCAAAACTCTGGATTATGATAGAGGGCTGTGAGACTTTGACCTGAGTGCAAAAATGGAGGCTCTAGACCCTTCCAGAGCTGAGATATCGAAATTCAAAATTTCGACCCGAAAAAAAAACGACAGTGTTACCCCTTTCGTTTTTTTTCATTTTTGGGCGAAAAATTAAGTTTCTCCAATCTTCTCAAAACTCTGGATTATGATAGAGGGCTGTGAGACTTTGACCTGAGTGCAAAAATGGAGGCTCTAGACCCTTCCAGAGCTGAGATATCGAAATTCAAAATTTCGACCCGAAAAAAAAACGACAGTGTTACCCCTTTCGTTTTTTTTTCATTTTTGGGCGAAAAATTAAGTTTCTCCAATCTTCTCAAAACTCTGGATTATGATAGAGGGCCATGAGACTTTGACCTGAGTGCAAAAATGGAGGCTCTAGACCCTTCCAGAGCTGAGATATCGAAATTCAAAATTTCGACCCAAAAAAAAACGACAGTGTTACCCCTTTCGTTTTTTTTCATTTTTGGGCGAAAAAATTAAGTTTCTCCAATCTTCTCAAAACTCTGGATTATGATAGAGGGCTCTGAGACTTTGACCTGAGTGCAAAATTGATG